>LPNX010551650.1:83747-122261 GCA_001517045.1 Pseudotsuga menziesii | reverse complement strand
ACATTGTTGTGAATTGTGGTCCTCCAACTATAGGTTATATTTCTATAACAAAAATTAAAGCCTTGCAAAAATTAAAAGAGAAATGAAGGGTAACCATACCGGTCATGATAAATTCCAATAATGCCTCTTTCATATATGACACCAACTGTATTCTTTTTTGCAATGGTTGGGACAACATTCATAACCCAAACTTTGTCGGATGTAAGTGCTGTTGCAAAGCCACCAAGACCTGCATTCATGTCCATAACATTGCGATATCTACTCTCCCCAATAAATTTGTTCATTCTTTTGTAGCCTTTCACGTGCTTTCTCCACAACTGTGTATCAACATTATATGTCTCAGTAGTAACACCTGATAATGAACCACTGAGAACTCTAGGAGGAACAACATTCATGCGATTTGGGAAATTCTCCAAAATCCCTCTAGACACATCATTAGCATCACTGACTTTAGGCATTTGCATAGTGCATCTTTGCATTCTCTTGTGTCTGGGGGGTCAGCAGATTTTATAGACATTATCAGATAAGCATAAAATTTCAATCATCTGAGTAAAACTAGGCCATTTGCATAAAGCTAGGGCACTGTCAAAGAAAACTCTTCTTGTACTGCAATGAAATATGAAGCCAATTATGCAAACATGCTTGAAATTTTTTAAGATTTAGATAGTTAAACTTAAACCTGTCTGCAGCACAAGATCAATTCATGCATGGCCATTAAAATGTAAAAGCAGATAGGAAAATTCAAAACTCACATAAAAATGATGAAATCAAAATGTATCTCTGACTATCTGTAATAATATTGTCAACGGGAAATATCTAATTTAATAACATGCCTTCAAAATTTGAAGTACATAATTAGAAAATTTTGGGAGTACTCATGGAATCTAATTCCTCTTTTGAAGAATAGGGAAGATATGCTTAGATGCAAAGAGGCTCTCAGGGAACAGGTCTGGAACAAAGTACAAAGCTATTAGATAATAGGAATCAATAATCCCCTAGGGCATACTCTGGACACTACAGAGTATAGACTGATAGACTGGACTCTGGAGTCATTTTTTGATGACTTTCAGAAAAGTGCAGAAAACACCTCATAAATGTGATTTCAATTTTCATGGGGAATAGAAATGGAGATTTTTTTCTTTGAAAAAATGGCATATTGCAATATTAACAACAACACAAATGTGTTTAACGTTAACGTTATGCCATGTGACCAAATGAAAATTTAAAGGCTAGGTGGCTAAACCACCATGGTATAAATGTGTGAATCAAGATGTTATATTTGAAAGAGAAAAGTATTCAATAATAAAAGTGTATCTTCTCATTTTTTCTTCTCTTTGGCATTCATTTGTACATGTGTGCAACCTATAAACAAATATGACATATACCTGAAACCTGGAAGCAAGTTTCTGAGAGTCTGCCAATCATTGGTGAACAACACTACACCATAAGAAGTCTGGACACCAAGTATAACAAGGCAAGTACAAATATATCTAAGATTTTAGAAAAGTCAAAATGGCATTAATAATTTGAAAAGTTTAAAAGTGCAATGGCCAGTTAATATTGAATTTTTTGACCTCAAAACTGAAGTTAAAAATGGCTGCATTGATCAGGACCAATCTTCATTTATCAAGACATCACTGCAAGGGTCAAATGGCAGCATAAGAAAATGAACAGAGAGTGGATACATGAAGATCGCCTATGTGAAACATGCATGGACATCATTTGAGAATGCACTGATTCTTGTGTGGGCATTGCAGAACAAATACCATGTAACCCATTGAGATAAACACAGTTACAGACAGTTCAAGATAGATTCCTAGGTTGAGTTTGTGTAGAACAGCAAAACCTTGAATACAAAAACACCCTGCAGTGGAGAAAATGGAAAGGAGAGATAGATCAGACTGCAGTGCCCAGATGCCCGTATTGTCAACTGAGATATCAATGTGAACAAGGGCCCAGATGGAAGATACAACCAAGAAGGATTCGATTGTGCTTCCTCTAATGGAAACCATGGAGAATGAAGCTCATGTAAAATAAGGCTGATACCCACAAATCTAGAAAGTTTGCAAACTGACAACACATCAAAAATATCAAAGACAGAATATGGGCAGTTTTTGCAGGCAGAAAAATGCCAAAAAATTGTCACCAGCACAGTGGGTGCCTGAAACAAGACATGGGCACACTGTAGATATGCTGAATGCAATGCAGATCAGTGGTTATGGATACCATAAACAGTAGCTTGAAATGATAGACAGATTTCGACACCAAGGAAACATTAAGCTGCAAATATATGGAACACTGAAGCGAAGGTCAAGATGATGCTGTAGACAAATGATGACACCAATCTCCAGGCACAACAAGTTGTGGTAATGTTACCAGCAGCACAAATCAAAGCACGTGTAGTAGACACATGGCATGATTTCAATTGGGTGAGCATCTTGTATGTCAATCTACTGTGCTTCACTAGGGCCATTAAAAAGGTATAAGGATACAAAAACCATAGTTTTTACATGTTATATTACATATTAGATGCAGTTTGTTCCTATAATCCTTTTCCCAAAATGGGATGAGAGTGTAAACCTAGTCTTCTACCTATGCATGTACATTGTTGTGAATTGTGGTCCTCCAACTATAGGTTATATTTCTATAACAAAAATTAAAGCCTTGTAAAAATTAAAAGATAAATGAAGGGTAACCATACCAGTCATGATAAATTCCAATAAGGCCTCTTTCATATATCACACCAAGTGTATTCTTTTTTGCAATGGTTGGGACAACATTCATAACCCAAACTTTGTCAGATGTAAGTGCTGCTGCAAAGCCACCAAGACCTGCATTCATGTCCATAACATTGTGATATCTACTCTCCCCAATATATTTGTTCATTATTTTGTAGCCTTTCAGGTGCTTTCTCCACAACTATGTATCAGCATTATATGTCTTAGTAGTAACACCTGATAATGAACCACTGAGAACTCTAGGAGGAACAACATTCAGGTGCTTTGGGAACTTCTCCAAAATCCCTCTAGACACATCATTAGCATCACTAAATTTAGGAATTTGTGTAGTGCATCTTTGCATTCTCTTGTGCCTGGGGGGTCAGCAGATTTTATAGACATTATCAATTAAGCATAAAATTTCAATCATCTGAGTAAAACTAGGCCAGTTGAGTAAAACTAGGGCACTGTCAAAGCAAACTCTTCTTGTACTGTAATGAAATATGAAGCCAATTATGCAAACATGCTTGAAATTTTTTAAGATTTAGACAGTTAAACTTAAACCTGTCTGCAGCACAAGATCAATTCATGCATGGCCATTAAAATGTAAAAGCAGATAGGAAAATTCAAAACTCACATAAAAATGATGAAATCAAAATTTATCTCTGACTATCTGTAATAATATTGTCAACGGGAAATATCTAATTTAATAACATGCCTTCAAAATTTGAAATACATAATTAGAAAATTTTGGGAGTACTCATGGAATCTAATTCCTCTTTTGAAGAATAGGGAAGATATGCTTAGATGCAAAGAGGCTCTTAGGGAATAGGTCTGGAACAAAGTACAAAGCTATTAGATAACAGGAATCAATAAGGCCCAAGGGCATACTCTGGACACTATAGAGTATAGACTGATAGACTGGACTCTGGAGTCGTTTTTTGACGACTTTCAGAAAAGTGCAGAAAACACCTAATATGTGATTTCAATTTTCATGGGGAATAGAAATGGAGATTTTTTTCTTTGAAAAAATGGCATATTGCAATATTAACAACACACAAATGTGTTTAATGTTAATTTTATGACATGTGACCAAATAAAAAATTAAAGGCTAGGTGGCTAAACCACCATGCTATAAATGTGTGAATCAAGATGTTATATTTGTAAGAGAAAAGTATTCAATAATAAAAGTGTATATTCTCATTTTTTCTTCTCTTTGGCATTCATTTGTACATGTGTGCAACCTATAAACAAATATGACATATACCTGAAACCTGGAATCAAGTTTCTGAGAGTCTGCCAATCATTGGTGAACAACGCTGCACCATAAGAAGTCTGGACACCAAGTATAACAAGGCAAGTACAAATATATCTAAGATTTTAGAAAAGTCAAAATGGCATTAACAAATTGAAAAGTTTAAAAGTGCAACGACCGGTTAATATTGAATTTTTTGACCTCAAAACTAAAGTTAAAAAAGGCTGCATTGATCAGGACCAATCTTCATTTATCAAGACATCACTGCAAGCGTCAAATGGCAACATAAGAAAATGAACAGAGAGTGGATACATGAAGATCGCCTATGTGAAACATGCATGGACATCATTTGAGAACGCACTGATTCTTGTGTGGGCATTGCAGAACAAAGACCATGTAACCCATTGAGATAAACACAGTTACAGACAGTTTAAGATAGATGCCTAGGTTGAGTTTGTGCAGAACAACAAAACCTTGAATACAAAAACACCCTGCAGTGGAGAAAATGGAAAGGAGAGATAGATCAGAATGCAGTGCCCAGATGCCCGTATTGTCAACTGAGATATCAATGTGAACAAGGGCCCAGATGGAAGATACAACCAAGAAGGATTCAATTGTGCTTCCTCTAATGGAAACCATGGAGAATGAATATCATGTAAAATAAGGCTGATACCCACAAATCTAGAAAGTTTGCAAACTGACAACACATCAAAAATATCAAAGACAGAATATGGGAAGTTTTTGCAGGTAGAAAAATGCCAGAAAATTGTCACCAGCACAGTGGGTGCCTGAAACAAGATGTGGGAACACTATAGATATGTTGAATGCAATGCAGATCAGTGGTTATGGATACCATAAACAGTAGCTTGAAATGATAGACAGATTTCGACACCAAGGAAACATTAAGCTACAAATATATGGAACACCGAAGTGAAGGTCAAGATGCTGTTGCAGACAAATGGTGACAGCAATCTCCAGGCACAACAAGTTGTGGTAATGTTACCAGCAGCACAAATGAAAGCACGTGAAATTAATGATGCACTGCCAATGCCCGTAATTTTTAAGACTGAACACAGAAAAAATATTTTTCAACAGATCGAAAGTTGTTTTCTAGAGCCAGACAATAATTGAGCAGAATGTGTCTATTAATAGGATAAAAAAAATAAAAAAGATAAACTTAATATTGCTCAACCAATGACCAAAAGATAGGTCAATTCCATGGAACAGATGTTCAAGGCATAGAAAAGATCCATGTGTGTTGCTAGACGTTATGAACTAGCATAGATCCATGTTAACCCCAGGTATATTAAGCATCAAGGGATAAAAAAACTCACCTCTCAGTGCTCAACACATCTGGGTTTATTTATCTATGTTAGTTTATTTGTTTATATTAAGGTAGTTAAATTAAATAAGAGAAACTTCCATTTTTCAATTGGTTTAATTATCATTAAATGTTCCCTGAAAGAGAACCTCTCTAACACCAAGGCTGTAAAAGAACCTCACTCCTCTGGCCTCTGGGTGCAATTAAGAGCGGGTGAATGATGTAATCTGAGTATGTGTATTCCGGGGGGGTAATGGAAAAGTATCAACATGCAGATGTGTTTAACGTTGATGTTAGTGTTATGGCATGTTGCCAACTATACATCTAAATGTGGAAATTGTGGTCAAACCACTGTAACCTCCTAGGGGTACTATAAATGTGTAATGCGAGGTTAAATATTAAACCACTGCAACCTTCATATTCATTTGTATGTGTTTGTGCATTCTAAGAACTAATAGGACAAACTAAAAACAAAATTCTCAAGTGAATGGAAGGATCAAACCTGGTGGCCAGATATAGGTACAATGGAGGAAAAGAAGAAGTTGCAAGATATTTTGCAAGAGGAAATTTCCCTTTATTATAGAACAAGAACAACTCCTATAGCTCTTTGCAAGTAATATAATTTACATGGTTCATGAAGGATACAATTGTCTCTTAATTCAGAGTGGCACTATGAACCAAGACAAGTTATTGACCATACTTCAGAAATTGAAACAACAACATATGGCCAAACACATAAGCTTTCTGTTAGTGGGCCAGAAAAGTAATATACTGGAAGCTTTAAAAAAAGGGCTTCTGAGGGACTCGTGAGTTATGTTAATTGTCTTCAGACAGAGGAGAAATATTCTCATTTATTTTAGCTAGGTATAGCTACAATGGAGGAAAATAAGAAGTTGCAAGATATTTTGCAAGAGGAAATTTCCCTTTATTATAGAACAAGAACAACTCCTATAGGGCTTTGCAAGTAATCTAATTTACATGGTTCATTAGGGATACAATTGTCTCTTAATTCAGAGTGGCACTATGAACCGAGACAAGTTATGAACCATACTTCATAAATTGAAAAAGCAACATACGGCCAAACACATAAGCTTTCCGATGGTGGGCCAGAAAAGAAATACACTGGAAGCTTTCATAAGAATGGCTTCTGAAGGACCTCTAAGTTCTGTTAACTGTCTTAAGGCAGAGGAGAAATGTTCTCATCTATTTTGGAAATGCGAAGTGACAAAGAAGATGTTAAGGAATTTAATGGAGGAAATAGGTTCAGAAAGGAACTCGGTGTAGGACTTGACGGCAGTAATAAGAACCTAGCCAATATTAAGATAGAAATTGTCAACAACTGATAATACTATGGGAGTTCAGATTAACAATCATAGTTGAACATATGGAATGAAAGAAACAGAAGGTTCTTTAGAGGAGAAATACTACATCCATATCTGCTCTAACTTATAAAAGGAAGCCTTGAATGAACCACATGGGCTAAAATCTCAGAATAGGAGGTTGTGGGATTAGAGGTGATATCTAAGCAAGTCCCCTGAAATTAAAAAAAGGTAACAAGTTGAGTAGTGAGTGTCAATATTATTACTGTCATATATCAATAAAAATAAGATTAAGGGAGACCATCAAAGATCAGAGAAAATGGAGGACTCCAAGATTTGGGTCATGTTAACACTCAAAAATGTCCAGTTACAACGGTGAGCAATTGATTTCACTGGGGTACCTCTCTCTCTGGATGAATGATGGATCGGTTAGAGCTTGATGAGATTCTGCTGGACTTCAACCTGTAGAAAATCTTGTAGATGTTTGGGACTTTGTTCTGAAAGTGGTTCTAATTTTGAGCAATCCAAATGGACCATAGGACCCCCAATGCTAGTCCTTTGTGCTCTTCCCCTACTGAAGCAATCCAATTGGTTTATTGGAGTCAAATCAATGAGTAAAGAGGATGCGCTATGTGAGCATGTAAAACATATGAGCATTATCTACTAGTTGGCATCTATTCAGTAATAAATAAATGATCAGAGAAAATAATGTCGTACAAGAATGGAGTATCATCAAACTAGCATCCATTTACTTGCAACGTGTAATGGAGTGAGTGATAAACGAATATTATCCAATAAACAAGTACTGACTATATCAGCGAAGATTAGTTATGTATATCATCCAAACTTATTAGCCCGTCATAAACCTTAATGACAAAGTAGCACTCATCATCATATTCAAGAAATTACCACCATTCATTATGAGTAAAACATGACTTTTATGTGTGCATATGGTAATGTACCGAAGTATATATCAGTATTGGATTAATATTCATTGTGGAATCCAACATCTATTGCATGAGAAGCCAGCCAACAAAGGTTCAGACTGTATACATCCTGTAAACACAGTAGTGTGCAGCAGCAGTAGTAGGTTACAATACAAACAATTTTACATTAGCAAGATGGCAACTGATCTAGTGACATAATAGCTCACCACTAATGCTAAATGCCATTTATTTAGACAGTGCTAAAACTTTTACTTACCAGAATATATTTTTTAGTGCACAATGGCCTAAGTTTTGATCACAGTGCTGCAAGGGAACCTTGATAATAGAAAATCATTTAGTGGAACAAGCTGTGGAATTAATAGTATTAATTTTCATTTTTTTAACATGACATTTATCATTTTATGTGTCTCCTTCAGAGGACAACATGCAATATTTCAATGTGATGATTCTTGGAACTTCTCAGTCTCCATATGAAGATAAATTGATTTTATCTCTTTATTCAATTATGTGCAAGAGATTCCGGTCAAAATATGCTCTAGACATGGTTCTGATCAGATTTAATGTTGCTTCTTGCTTTTTAGTTGTTTAGTATGGCTCAGGGTGTGAACAGTGTTCGTATCAAAGCTCTTTTGAGGCATTGTAGAAAGTTTGGAGGTTCTCAGTTTTGATATATAATTGGTCAAAATAAACTAAAACTTCATTTGTTATTACACGAAAATAAAGTGAATATATTTTTTCCCCTATAAATTCAAATTTCAGTAGTTATACACAATTTTTTTTTCAAATGGAAAAAAGTTCCTCATGAGTCATCATATTTATAGAGAGTACTTATATTTCTAGGTCTGATACGAAGATTGCTATGTCGTGTTCTCACAGTGTTCCATATTCGTCAGCAACTAATTCAAATATATTGACCAATACATGTGTAGAATCATCCAAATTTTTGCTGATAGTGCTCTGTTTAGTCATATGAGAGCAACTCACCCTAATTAAAAAATAGAGGGTAAAAAACATGCAAAATATCAAGAGAGATTGAGAGGGGCTGCTTAGGTAAATAGCTTCACCTCTTCTAATATGTCAAAATATGGTCTTGGAAGAAGGAAGTATGGTCCCTCCATTGACTGCTCAATCTATAAGCTACCTGCAATGACTGAAACAACCCATTTTGTTAGTTGACCTGCTTCTTTATTTAGCTCCCTGTACATGTGGATATGTGAAAAGAAATAGAAATATGAAATCAATGCTTGAACTGATATTACCCTTGCTTGAAGATATATGTCAATGTCATTGGTGCTGCATGAAAGCCATCCTAGTACCTCCTGAGAGTCTCCATAGACTGCCACAGCTTTGATGCCAATCACCCAAGAAATTTCAAGCAAAGTGCTAACTGCAGTGAGTTCTGCTCTGTAGTTGATGGCTTTGCCAAGTCCCAGCTTAAAAGATAATCTCTCTCCTGTTGGAAGAAAGGGCCACTCTCCAGCCCTACTGAGTCCTGGCTTCCCTTGAAGTTGAGGTGCCCCATCAAAATAGCTGCGTGGTATGTTGGGGTCATACTCTGGACAAATGATGGATCGGTTAGAGCTTGATGAGATTCTGCTGGCCTTCAACCTGTAGAAAATATTGTAGATGTTCGGGACTTTGTTCTGAAAGTGGTTCTAATTTTGAGCAATCCAAATGGACCACAGGACCCCCAATGCCAGTCCTTTGTGCTCTTCCCCTGCTGAAGCAATCCAATTGGTTTATTGGAGTCAAATCAATGAGTAAAGAGGATGTGCTATGTGAGCATGTAAAACATATGAGCATAATCTCCTAGTTCGCATCTATTCAGTAATAAATAAATCATTCATCATTATTCTTTTTCTTATGGTTACAATGCTTTTTCCAAGGAAATAATCTCATCTCACCCTCACACAATTAAGTGAAGAATGGGGGCTCTAGTACTAGGCCAGCCATGGCAGGGTGCACCCCCTTCTTCCTTGGAATTTTTGAATGGAAGGTGGATTGACTGCTAGCCTTAAAAGCGGCTGGTAACCTTAAAGGACCTGATGTGAATTGATCTGGAGACTTGAAAATTTCACACGAGCATCATCTACAAATCGAGCTTAGCCCTTGGGGTTAATTATTGTATAATGTTATGGACTTTGGTTCATTTAATGGTCTATTTTTAATGTCCTAGTTTATGATTTTTCACATGATTGTGATTGTGACATTTATTCTTGGTAGCATTAGTGATTATGTTGCAGTTTTACAGTTGCTTGTAAATTGTTTCGCTCTTGTATCTATTTCTACTCCCAGTTGTCATCATCTAAGCTTTGCATGTAGTGTGCCTATGGTTTACCTGGGTTTAGCACATAGGGGTTATGTGAAATTACAGTGAAGCTGAAGGAGTTGTGTTGCTAGGTAATAGTCTATGAGGCACTAATGTTAATTATCTTGTTATATGATGGGATGTTGATTCATAGTCTGTTTGATGGCGTAGAGATGAAGACATAGTGCTCACCTTTGGACTATGGTCTCCATTGGGAGGTTTGCAAGTTTGCCATATAATTTCCCATGAACGCCCATTGGACAATGCATTGGCTTGATAATTGCATACTTGTACATGCTTTGAGCAAGCATGCATTGTGAACTAGGGCTGTATTAATTATTCATTTGTGACAATATGTTTTAGTTGAAGGAAAACTAATCTCCAGCAATTACTTCCCACATATGGGGCTTGCCATGTTGCCAATTCCTTCTATAGACCCTGCCATGCAGAGGCTAGTGTCCAAGAGCAAGTGATTTCTAAACTCAATGAGGTCTTCTTAAATATTTTCAATGCTTCCATCTGATCATTTTAGATAGAACATTAGCTATTCATGCTTCAATCATTAATATCTTTCTATGCATAAAAACCTGAGTTATAGCATTGTGTATTCATATATGACAAAAAGGGTTAAATGCAATCTCTTCCACCTGTAGGTTAAATGCAAAATCAACAACTTAGAATATGGGGTTCAAACCATCAAGTGTGCCACACCAACTCTCATCAGGGGCACCTTTTAAGGTATTGATAGTTGATACCATTACATACCTTTATTCATTTAGTTCAGTTAATGACGAGGAGTGATGAGCAACCTATATATATTATATCTTTAGGCTTGGTGTCATTAACAAATTGTGTAGGTTAATTATTTTCTGATATAGTCTGGTCAACAGGGTTCCTGAATCCAACCTGGACAAGTGATCAAGTCCAACGTTATCCTTTCTAGGAATTACTATACCCTTGAAATCAAATTCTTGGAACAACGGAAACCATGACAAATCTTTTTCCCCAACACTGTGGCTTGTTGACAAAGTATTTTAGCGGTGAATGGTCCATGAAAAATTGAAAAGTGTTGCCTAGCAGGTAGTGTCTAAATGTCTAAATTGCATATATCACTGCAAAGCCCTTGCTCTCTATAGATGTATAGTACTATCAATTGGGAAACCCACATATCAGATTCAGTCTATGGCACCGTTTACTAAATGGAAGAAATTTGATGGAAGGTTTAAATATTATTCTCTGTTAATCCACCTTATATTGTATTCATTGGCTAATGATTTCCCTGGGCTTGGCATTCACAGTTATCTTGATGTAACCATATAGGAGTGGGCTCCGGGGATTGGTTAATGTGCAGAGACGAGGGATTATTGTGATTTCAATGACAGATTTGTGAGAGACAATTGTTGTGTGAGACAGAAATTCCCTGAAAACCTTTGTGGGGTATAGAAAGAGTGCAACCTGCACAAAAAAGTATAATGTATTTCACGTAATTTGGCAAGAATGTAGCCCCCTAAATCCCTGCCAACTCATTTAACTGATAGGGGTTTTCCCATGGATTCATAAGGCAGCTGCCCAACACCCGTGCATAACACCAGATTTGGCTAGCATGAATGCGGAGGGATTTCAATTCCTTGGACTGCCCTGGAGACGGGCCCTTTAGGGAGTTTACAACAAAAGAGGAAGTGCAGGGCTACCACCGACTAGAGGATCCCCTTGAAAGGGATATTACGAACCTAGACAGTAGGAATGTTTTAAGTGCAAAAGGAATAAAAATGTGGATGCTATTCCAACTTCCAAGTGTCTCCACTGAACTTGTTGTTGCTGACATACACCTGACAAAATAGGAAAGAAAATAATGGCCTGGCCATGTCTGATGATGAGCCCTTTAGGGTATTTATGGCAAAAGAGGAAGTACAGGGCTACTACCGACTGAAGGATCCCCTTGAAAGGGAGATCATGAACCTGGACAGTAGGAATGATGTAAGTGCAAAATGAATAAAAAAATGGATGTTATTCCAAGTGTCTTTATTGAACCTGTTGTTGCTGAGATACCCTGACAAAACAAGAAAGAATAGAATGGCCTGGCCATGTCTGAAGACATGGATTTTTGGTATAATGTTGTGGATGTGGGAAGAGAGAGCTGGAATTGATTCTACTGGAACAGCCAGAGCAGGAGCAGCCAGAAAGCTAACGAGCAATAGTACCTACTACCACTTACCTCACTGCAAGTTGCATTGTCCCCTGCATCTATTGCACAAAGATTATCTGCTGTAAAAGAAAAGATGATGGAAATTGTTGGATATCAAGGCCTAATTGACCAGAGCAGCATAACACTACAATGTCCATTGTTCCTTATTTGAGATTCGAGCTAATTAGCTTAGGTATTTCATTATAAAAATTTAAATCACTTCCCCAGACCAATATTTCAAACAGTAGGACGGAATATTGTAGACAAACATGTAGGACTTCTGCCCGCACATTACCATTGTTAATTGCTCCTCCTTTTCAAAAGAGGAAAAAAAACAAAAAAGAGAGATTGAAGATGTTGGAGCAGAAGATTCTGAAAGGGTCGGGAATGCCATGTTGTTACAAAGCTCAGCAGAAACCTCCTCTGCTAAGAGCCAGATGCATCGAAGATACTATAAGAGAAGAGCCTGATGCTCTATCAATCTAGTAATGGACACCAGAGTATATTGATGAAGAAGATTCGATTGAAGGAGGAAGACCTATTTAGTCATTTTTCATTAAGAATTGAATTCAAAGGATTCACGTATCATCAGATCTGGCTAGCATGAATGCCGAGGGATTTCAATTCCTTGAACTGCCCTGGATCAGGATGGACCTATCATAAAGTTGCCCTTACTCCACCAACACCTATATTGAGTACCTCTTTGCAGTCACATTCTAAGTTAATAGTTGATGAAAGAGATTTCTCAAATGGAGAAGTGGTGGCAGAGACAGACAAATGACAATTCTTGACTTCCTTTCCTCTTTCAGCTTCGTTTTTGGGCCCTGGTTGAGGGAGAGGAGATTCTTGGACTGAGCTTCCTGACTATGAGTTTCACCCACTTGTCCTTGTTTCTATTTATCCGAGCGTACCCTAAAATCATATTCAAACCGGGAAGCAAGCCCAAATGCAGGTTGGGAAGCACTATCAAGCCCAACTGTTATATCAATCTCAACCCCAAAACATTCCAATGTGGCATTTAATGCAGCCACCTCCAATGCAGTCTTCAGTTCAGGTTATCCAACCATCTCATCTCAAATGCTACACAGTATTGCAGTATCTACAATAGGCATCTCAAAGTTTGAATTTGCCAGTACAAACTCCAATTCAGTCTCCACACACTGTACAGTGTACAGCCTCAAGTTCCTCCTATTTTTTCAGATCGGCCTCAATAACCTTCCAACCAGCCCTGTCAGGGGAGTCTACATCAACCGCCACTACCACAACCAAGGCCATGGTTGCAGTCTCTTCCATCTACAGGTCAGGTGCAAAATCAGCCAACTTAGAATATGGGGTTCAAACCATCTAGTGTGCCACACCAACTGTCATCCTAGGCACCTTTTCAGGTATGCCAGTTGATAACTTGATACCATTAGATACATTTATTCCTTTAGTTCAGTTAATGAGGGGGAGTGATGAGCAAGATATACATTCTTACATATTATATCTTCAGGCTTGATGTCATTAAAAAATTCTGTAGGTGGGGACTCGGGAGCCCCTTTGTATTAGTTTGACATATTTAAGGTCTACATTTTCATGAATTTTCAGCTGTTTGTTGTAATGATGCTTTTTGTCAGCAGCCAGGAAACCATCCTAAGAATACATTGGGGATTCCTTTCTAGAAAAACACCCAAGCTCCACTTCCCAATCTACCACGACAATCTTATCAGGTAAGTGAGTTCTAAAAAATAGTTTAGTTCAAAAACGTTTTCTCCAATTGGCCTTCTGAGGCTCCTTAGATTTTGACTTTTTGCAGATGGCTTTTTTAGTATAGTTGGCACAGATCTACATGCAGGTTCTGATGCAATTCGCTGAAGCACAGCCCCATGCAACTTTCCAAGCAATGCTGGCCTCATACATTTAGGCATTAGGGGTGCCCTCCAAGTGTGAAGAGGATCTAATAATGCCTGTATCACATGGGGTACATCATGGACTATTCTTTAGATGTGAATTCCCTGAAGACTGAAGACTGTAATGGGGAAATAACAATTCCATGACAAATGATGGTCTACTATTTGTTAATGGCACACTTGAAGAGGCAAAGATGTTTTGAAAAATTTTACAGTACTAAAAATTTACTCACTAAAAATTTAATTCTCCAAAATCATGATGGTTGGAAACTCTCTGGTGAGGAGCCGAATAGGGTTTTTATCCAACATTCACTAAACATTTATCAATTCACAGTACTTACCAGGGATTTTGTAAGCAAAGAAGGTGGTGTTGACGCCAGAGGTGCAGAATTCACAGCCCGCCTCTTCAAAAGTCTTCAGGTTCTCTCCAATGCTGCTTTATCCATGGAAGCTATGGCAATTAAATAGAGAAATTGTGAAATCAACCGTGGTTAATATCGATCCCAAACTCCTCAATGGGTATGACCAATATCATATCCAAAAGCCACCAAACTCTCCAATGTTTGGCGCGAATGGTTAGGCAATTTGACAAGAAGTAGCAGGTTGAGCAGCAATCTAAATTGTCGAAATTGAAGGATGGTAAGGAAAATCGGAATGCTCTTGCTGGAGAGGTTGGGTCAAGACCGTTCAACCTACCCATGAAAATAAAATTTTGTGTGTTTTCATATATATATATTTTTTATTTTTATTATTTAATTTGGAAAATGGTTTTTTTTAGTTTTTTATGTATATATATATGTTTTTTTTATTATTTTTTTTCATAAATTATGTTTAGTGGTTTGGTTTGTTTTATTTTTTTATTTGTTTATATAAGTTATATATATTTGTTTTTTTAATTATTTTATTATATAAAAAAAACTTATTTTTTTTATATTTTTTGTTTTACTGTGTGGACTAGGTTAAACGAACAATGAATCAGGTAAGTAGTAATGTCTGGTAGAGAGGTGGGATGTGGGACTAGGTAAAGACTATGGGGCATGTAGTAATCCTATGTGTATGGTAGGCTTGTTGTAATGGTTGGTATTCTAGTAGTATGGTATATTGGGTAAAGCCAAGTGGTATGGAGTAGACTGCCCAGCCAATTATTATAATCTACTAGCCCATTCCTATTTGGGTGTAAGCCATGCATATCAAATATATATTCTAATTCTATTTAATTGGAGCTTTCTTTCACTCCTACCATGTAATAATGTACCGTACTGCCCCAATGAGTTCCCTCAACATCTGTACTCCCCGGCCTCCAGTTGTACTCCCCAATTCCTCTAGTTTAATGGTTCACTCCGAGCAATCAATCTACTAGCACCATATTGGTAAAGAGACTGGCTATTCCTCGTAGCATAACTTCCTTTATACCGTGAACCAACTGGCTCTTGGCTGCACTACCTTCTGAATCTACCCGTCAAGGAATGTCATTTGAAAGTGAAACCAGGAAACAAGGCAAAATGGGACCTATATTAACTAACTAGTTATCTCCTTCTCAAAGAAAGTAATATATAAGGAAAGAGGTCGAACAATAAAAAATGGTAAATAAAGTTACCAGTATAAATAATATGTATAAAGGAAAGTTCCCCATTTGAAATAGGCACCCAGAGATAAAACTGATCATGGCACCAAGGTTTGTAATAATCGCCCTCAATAAAAATATTCTAACAAATATTTCCTTCCATAAGAAGGCATCGACTCCTGTATCAACTCTGTGATCGACTGCATGGAGTAGCATAATGAAAATCAGCATCGACTGATCTTTACGCATACTTGGATTGATTAACAACATCACCACCTGATCACATCGACTTATACATGAAGTACAAACATCGAGTGTATCAACTCTTGGGATCGACAAACACTTGTGAGCACTATTGAAAAATGGATGTAGGTTTTTGGATATAACACAAATCATAAATGACACCCTCTGACATTATGCAATATACACCCACCATATCCATATTACTTGTAATTAAAATTTCGGTTTAGAAACCACTTTTATTAAAGTTCAAATTCTAGAAAAGTTAAGAAAAAATTAACAACGACTTATATAAATAGCTAAACATAAAAAATACGTCATTAATTTTTTACCAAAAATAAAACATCACTTCCTATCACATATGGAAAATTAGTATGCATCAACTCCGGTGACCACGACCCCGGCCTCAACCTGTTCTTTCCCTGCTTTGTAAATTCTCTGTTCCATTCTCAGGATCAGCTCCGCTTGTCTGCATTGATGTCATTTCCCTCAATAAACCAAAAACTAAATGAAGCTTCACTTCATTGCATAAAAACCCTCATTCTGCAATAGGGCATCCACCGTTATCTCGGGTATATCTTTCTGGTCTATGGAAGCGTTAGGTGCTCTATAGCTATTTACTACGGGATCATGTACCATACGTAGCGGTGTGGATTCCAGTTAGTCATGTAGGAAAAGAACCCCTCCCTTTTATATATAATTTAGGGATGTGCACATCATATTGTATCCTTCTTTCCAATACGTAGGTGCAACATATCCATAGCCAGATGGTGTCTAAAGAAATAAAACACGGATGTCCGAAGGCAAGGCACACCAAACGAGAAGATGCGATCCATCTTGAAAGCACGAAACGAGAAGACGGACCAACAAGCAGAAATTCCATGGCCATGGAAAGAGGAGAGGAAATTGCAGAACCAGAAATGCCATAAATGCTGAAATGAAAAGATTGTGATTGTGATTGCCCACCTGCCATTGTTGGTTTCCTCCATTTGTTGGTTCTCTCCATTCCCTATTCAATCCAAAGTGTACAAAAGTTTTAAAAGGAAACAACATAAAGCAATTCAATCTGAAGCTTAAAAAAGAAACAACCTAAAGCACGGGTTAAACAAGAAAAATGGAAACGAATTTATACATAAAAATATATATTATATATTTGTCAAAATAGATTGTTTTAAATTGTGTTTTTTCCAAGGTGTCAATGAAAAAATTATGGAATCTCTATTTATTGAAATATAAATTATATATTTTGTTATAATTTATTGAAATTTAGATTATATATTTTGTTAAAATATAGCTTTTTAAATTGGTTTTTTTAAATATAGAAAGAAACATGGTGGATTCTTTCTATATTAATGGTTTTTTTTCATTGTAAAAAATATGTAATTTGTTATTCATAAGAATCAAAATTACATCATAGTTGTTCATGTAAAATCCCCTTCAAAGTAGGATAGGAGACAATATTGAAGCCCTGGGAAAAACATTACATTAATATCCAAAAATAAACGAGAGGGATTCTACCCGTCAACCTGTAGAAAGAAAAAATGCGGAAAAGACAAAATAACTGTGAGACAAAAAATAGCAGGGCTTTGGAGAGTTGTCATGTAGATACAACCTAAAACAGTCCAAGGAAAAACCAGAATGGAGAAACTAGAAGCAGATAAAGCGACCTTCAGTGTTCATGATTCTGTTTGAGTACTAATTACATAATTAGTGAAGAATACCAGGGTATTCTCCTATCGCAAGATTTGATAGGTTGTCCAAGTCAGAATTGAACTCCCTGTATAGGTGCCTGAAGGATAAAGAAAGAAAACAATTCTTTAGGAGCCCAATCCTTTTCAACCAACAATCATATATAACTCAGTGACTACAACTTGGTGAGACCTCTGGCCCAATCAATTATCATGACCTTTGATTCGCCAAAAATAGAAAGCTAGAGAATTATTTTATTTTTGCGAACCATAAAAGCCCCCATAAGGCTAAAAGTTCATGCAATTGCTTTGTTGGATCTCTGAAGATTGAGGTGCATGGCACTAATATTATTACTAATAGAAGGTAGACAACTTACAAAAATTACACTTTATTGCCTAATTTGCAATTTTCCATGACACAATTAAAAATGACTAACATAAATGACTAATTCATATTCTTCTAGCTAGTCATTTTTTATGTCGTGACTAAATTAGTCATTTATTTTAGTTATTTTTAACTCTGTCACTTATTATCTAGTCATATTTGTTAACTGGTGACTAAATTAGTCGTTAATTTTAGTCGTTTATAGTTGGGTCAATCAAAATTGCTCATATTTAGTAGTAAATCACTTGAAAAACCTGTGGTGACTAGAATTGTTAGTCACCTAGTAGCTAATTCTTCATTTTGTACTAGTGAAGCTACCAACAACCTTAGTAAACAAGTATAAGCTACAAAGAGAAAGTCAAGCTTATGACCTCACAGCAATAGCAGATGACACAACTAGATTTACAGCCAGTCTGCTTGCAGGCAGACTGTTGACCAAGGTTCACCCAAAGGAAGTTATAGGATCCGTCATTCACCTAGCCATATAGGTTGCGGAAGGTGGACAATTTAACTGGTGTTTATTTTTGTTAAATATTTTTCTCAAAGATTGTCTAACAGCTTAGGATGAGGTGAACCACCCATTTCATTTTTCATGGCTTCTTGTATTATGCGCATTCGTCGGGTGGAAGGAGCCGCCCCATACTAAGTTCCTACGACTGCGAGACAGAGACTGCAGAGGTGTGTGGTATGCCAATTTATGGAAAAGCAGGAACCAAGCTAAGAAACAGGTCAATATGATAGTCTTCTATGACTACTTTAATTTGTTATAGAAAGTCATCAAGGACACACCTCGGATCATCACGGAGTTTGTGGACAGGTATGATAATTGACTCGCTTTCATGGTGGATAGGCACAGAATCTTTCTACGGCCAAAAGCGTCAAGAAGAGATGATTGGGCTAGTAGATCATTTAGAATGACAGTGCAAGATGTAGAATATGTCATCAAAGATTTTGATGAAAACTAGAAGAAGGCATACGAAGATGCCACAACAGTACCATCGGAGACCGCACAGATAGACCCACTGAAGAAAGGAAAAGACAAAGTAGGGAAAAATGGAGACGGATACAACAGAAGTGCCACCCCTGGCATAAGAATAGATAGATATAGCAGAAGTGCCACCACCAGGACAAAAGAGGAAAAATAAAGAAGTGTCGCCACTAGATATACCAAGGAAGAAAAAATCCAAAGCCAAAAACCCAGAGTTAGTGACTGCACTGACAACCGATGACTATGATGAAATCGTAGCAAGATTGAAGGAGGAGATGAAGGACACCTTTTAGGTGATGCAGACATCGTAGGAAAAGATGCAAAGTGCGATAGACAATTATCTTCTCAAGTTAAAGGCAATCACTGTGAAGACTGCCATGATACCAAGTCCACCAGTAAAGGCAACAGTCGGAGAAAGCTCGTCGCAGTCGATTGTCCGTGAGGAAATCTTGACAAAAGATCGCATCAATACAGTATTTATACCACCAGGGAGCATCCAATTCCCTACCTCAATGATGGATGTGCAAATACAAATCAGACAACCTGTCGAGGTTAACCTCGCAGAGTTCCCCATTGAGAAATTACAGATGACCCAGCAGCAGCTAAGCACAGAACTCGGAGATCGAGAACTAGTGACTTATAACTAGAACACCCAGCTGTAACAAAAGAATGCAGAACTCACCGCAAGCTTTCAAGGAAAGGAGAAGGAGTTAAGAACATATGAATAAAGAGAACAGGATCTCACTCAGGTCTTGCAGAGCATCGCAATAGACTTACCCTAGTGTAATATTGAGTTTTCCATGCCTCTCACGTAGAAAGTTAGAAAAATTGTAGACAGAGCAAAGGCTCTGGTAGGGACAGTGACAAAGATGGAGGAATACCATGCAGCACAGATTGCTGAGCTTAAGGCTCAGCCACCAGGTACACCCCAAGAAGATATGGAAGCAAGGGCAGAGGCCTTTAGACTCACTGTAGCACAGATGCAAAGTCGCATAGCGGATGTACAATCATTACTAATCGATGCGATGAACACATGGACTGAGCTCGATGAGCACCCCGAGAGAGTGGAACTCCAGCAGAACATCCAGCGGGTAGAGAATGCTACAGCGGCAATGAAGGAAGAAATCAATAGTTTGGGAGCTCTTACGAATATGAGAAAGACGACAGAGATGAACCGCTTGCAACAGGAAGCGCAGTGGTTGAGAGCAGAGGAGATACATTTCAATAACCTGCTTCAGCCATATCAGGAACAAATCATAGAGCTGGTTGATATGGTTGAGAAGAAGGAAATGAGTTCACAACAACCAAAACTGAACTCGATGACACAGACAACTCCAATATTAGTCAAGCTATGCTTGAAGCAGCACAAGAGTGTGTCGAAGAGATGGGTAAAGAAGTCGAAGGACTTCACGACAGACTAGCATAGACTTCGCAGGAAGCCAAGGCAAAGCTACAACAAGAGAAACCAATGGCTAGTGGCTTGGGGGAGAGCCACAAGTGAGTGTTGGGGGACTTTTGGAGTAGGGTCCCGCAGCTATAGGAAAAGCTGTTGTTTTGAACATGAAAGTCAAAGTTAACAGTATCTGAGCGGCTAAGAAGAGAGAGCTCACCCACTGCATTGAAGGCAGCGGCGGAGACAGTAGAGCTCAGCTACCTTCATTAATAGAAAAGGAGGAGTAGGCCAAGGTATTGAAGACGAAAGACAAAAAATGGAAGCAGTGCCGGTACCCATGGTCAGCGCCGAGAAACATGGAAGACTGCAGAGAGCAGTGGTGTGACAGAAAGTGGATACTCCAAGTACAGATACATCGACTGTCACTAATTAGGGTTTTTGGGGATTACTGTTGGGATAGGCCCACAGTGTTGTAATGGCGAGACCTTCGGGACGCCTATAAAAGGGATGTATTTTTTATTGTAAAGGGTTAGCCGGTTAGTTATTCAGATCCTAGCTAGTTAGAGCGAGCCTGTTAGCTCATAGTTAGTTGTATTGTAAGAGCCAAGCTTTGGTTCTATTGTCAGTCTGTAATTATCTTACTGTAACCAGTAGCAGATTTTGCGTATGTATGTAATAATCCGCAGGGATTGATAGAGAGAGAGAGAAAACTATATTGTAAGAGAAGAAATATAGAGGAAGAGATGAGATCTAAGAGAGAAGGGCTCCAAGCTGTGTGCCGAGTTACCCAGAAGATCTCGAGCTGCATATGAGGTGCAGCAGAACTATGTTTACTTCCCCAAGTTATAATATATAAACATAGTTCTGTGGACGTAGCTTCTACCCTGGAAGTGAACCACGTAAAACCTGCGTGTTATGTGATTGATGCATGTGATTGTATTTGTATACTGCTATCTGTTACTTTGCACATGAACTTTTCTTACAGTAAAAGTATGTATGTTTCCATTAAGTTACAGCATTAGAAAATGATAAATGCAAGTTGAAGTTATTAAGCAAGTGGCATAAGAGTTATCTACGTTTCATTCACAATATTAGCTGTTACAGTGTTAAGCCACCTTGTATGTTGAGTTCTGTAAGTTGAGCGCAAGAAGTGTTGAGTGTGATAAAGCGGTATCATATCGCAGCGAGGCGATAGCACTCCATCTGGGGAGCTACGGTACGAGATACCGCGAGTTAAGAGTCGAGCGCAGGAGAGGGTCGCACATCGTTCAGGATGTGGTGATGCGATAAGGAGTCCTCCCTTGTCAGAACCCGTGAGTAAGAGGAAGCTATGCATCGTGGAGAGATACCTTGCTGACTAAGAAGAGTCGCGAGATAGTAGGATGCCACAGAACCTGGTCAAGGACACCTGAGTCTTTGGCCAACCCATTAGAATCACTTCGGGTGAGACTTCAGGCCGCTCCGCGATCTGTCGCCGAAAGGGCCAGTGAACTAGGGGTGTTGTTGGTACATTACAATAAACCTGGGTCTGCCCAAATGAACCAACACCCAGTCCAAAGCCACAAATTCTTATGCACAACCTGTGCCCCTACAGTAGAGCCAGGTATTAGCTTGGTCGACATAGAAATACACGGGGAAAATTCCCACATTTGTGGCATCGGAACCCACCCAAGTCTACTATGCACCACTAGTGCAAGCTGTTCAAGCCCCCACCTCTATTCCACTTGCTCAATTGGGATAGGATTTTACATAGAAGAACCGTCCCAACCAGCCAGCCCCTAATAACCAACAAGGGCAAGCCAAGAATAACCAACCACAGAACCAAGGAAACAACTAGCTGGAGGGAGGCGGTCAGCAACCGAATCCTCCCAACAATGCCGCGGCGAACCAGCCAACCCAAAATCCTCAACGACCAAATGTACCAAGACACAATGCTCCATTGCATATAAGACAAGCATGCACACTATGTGAGGTCTACGGGCACTACATATTCGTGTCCTTTCATGGGTTGCGCTAAACAGGCCATTAGAAACAAGGTTCAACATGCCACCAATACAACAGACTAGGCCCAACCCAACCCGACACCAATGGGACCTCCTCCTATGGTGATCCAAAACCCATTACCAATCCAAGGATTAGTGGCAATTGCACCCCCTCCCCAACCCAATCCCAACACTCCAGGGGCACTCCTGATGATAGAAATAGGTGTCCACCACCTGCTAGCTATGAAAACTAAAGAGGTCAATTTACAAACCAGATGAAATCAGTATAGAACCAACACCGAACCCATTGACACATCAGTGACATCTATATACAAAACAGCCAATGTACCTCTTCAGTTACCCCCTTTCCCGTGCCCCCCCATATGATGGGTTGCGAACAATGCCACGGATAGAGCCACTTTCAACTACAACATTGTGGATGATTTGTCCAAAACACCTACTTCTATGTCTGCTCTTGAGGTACTCAAAACTTTCCCAATGCAGCAGAAAGTCTTACTAGCCTCCCTTGGTTCCGTGGACCCCTTTGACTCCAAGTTGATCACATTCAACACAGAGAATGGAGAACCATGGATGCCATTAATCATTGCCTTCCAAATCCTGGTGTCTATCCAGAATTTGGTTGTGCACCGATGCATAGTGGATGAGGGGGAATCCACATGCGTTATGTCTACCCTATTATGGTAGAAGCTTGGATCCCCAATTCTACAACCATCCTCTACTACTATGTGGGCTTATGATGGCCATCCCACTAAATCCCAAGGAATCCTCCCCCATGTCCCCATCACATTAGCCAGGAAAATTGTACTGATTGACATAGAGGTTTTCAATACTCAATTAGACTATAACCTTCTCTTTGGAAGAAGTTATATGTATTCCATGAGAGCTGTAGCACCAACTGTTTTCTGTTCCATGATGTTCCCCCACAAAGGGAAAATCATGGCAGTTGATCTACTGGCTTAGCACGATCCACAAGGGCTAACGATACCCGCCAATGTTATCCCTACGATTGACACCATTGATCTGCAAGGGATAACTGCACCTGCCAATGTTATGCCTGTGGTCAACACCATGGTTGACAACATACCGGCCTCCCCATTGTTGAATATGGGCCTTGGGTTGTTTACCAATACCACCATGACGATTTCTTTCCCCTTAGTGTCACCACCACTGACACCAAATGAGACTATGTATTTGTGCATGCTCTCATCCAGCACTACTAGACCTAAGAAATAACCATAGCTGCAACCCCAACTACAACCCCAACACCATCCGCAGTCGCAACACCATCCACAGCCGCAGCATCATCAAAATCCGCAACATCATCAGTAGACGTAGCATCATCAGCAGCCGCAACATCATCCACAGCCGCAACATCATCTGCAACTGCATCATTATGCGTAGTTTCCACAACAACCTCACCCCCACATGCAACCATCAGGGAGTTATCTAGGATCCTCCCTAGTCCACATAATTCCCTTCCTCTTTCCCCCACCTGGTGTCATGAGCAAGCCAGTGATGGATACCTTAAACTTACCCAACTTTACATGGGGAATTCCTATGTGGTATCTTGATCCACTGGCTCAACAACCAATGCCCCAGGTATTCTTACCCCTATGCAACCCATTGCAGTCAAATATCATCCTCCACCCAACCCATAAAAACAAACCACTGCACCTACACCCGCACCGCCCCACCCAAAAAGGGTCAATGGAAAAAACATGAAAGATACCACTGAACCTCGATAGATATCTCCTTGTACCATCTGTGAAGAACAGGGATATCGAACTCAAATTTTCCCTAAGATTCCCATAATCCATGCACATTTGAATGCCATGGATACAGCAAAACACCTCCCTGTCGTTGAACTTCCAAGCGGACCAATAATGAGAAACAAGTCATTGAGAACAAACCATGCTTGGTTTGTATGGTCACTATTCTCACCATTGCCAAGACTTGTCCAAGTTTTGATTGGATTTAGCCAACCTTTGTCAACATTCCTTTGAATTTGAGATCACCTTGATCGAAGAAGTTCACCCCCCACCTCCTTCTTCGGACACCATGTCCATTTACATGATGTCCATTTCTACCAACCCTCTTGTCTCCACCACCAACGATGGTCCATTTGACCTATCCCTTCGTTGCTTCCACAATTATGAGGAGATACTTGAAGCCTTAACCACCCCGAAATACCCATGGGATGACATGCACCATCTCTTGTTCTTCCTCCCTGAACAACTTGTGTCGCAGTCTGACCATTTTTTCGTGGAAACCAAAGATTTCATTCATGGGAAAGCCGACTGGTTCAGAAACCTCATTCCAGCACCAGATTCCTTCGAAGAAGGGAACATGGCCAACATCTCACCAACCATTAAGATCAACATCTCAACCAATACTGAGTTTGTTGAAGAAATCATGCTGGGGGAATCCTGCTCCCCGGAAGAAGTCACTGCCTACAAAGCTCTCTTCCAAGAATTTCATGACATCTTTACTTGGTCTAGAACTGAAATGACCGGGTTGGATCCATCCATCATGGAACACCACATTGACACGCCCCCATGCACCAAAAGCAATGGCCCATCCATCCTTCCAAAGTGGTCATGGTCAAAGCTGAAATAGAGAAGCTGCATATAGTCGGCTTCATTTACCCCATTGTGTACACCACTTGGGTTTCTAATCCTATTCCTGTGAATAAAAAACAGGGTATCATCCAAATTTGCATATATTTCCATGATCTAAATGGGGCATGTCCCAAATACAACTTCCCAACACCCTTCATCGATTAGATTATCGATGCATGCGCCAGACATGAGGTCTTTTCCTTCATGGATGGGTTTTCTGGATATAACCAAATCCAGATCCGGGAAGAAGATCATTACAAGACTAAATTCACAACCCCGTGGTGTACATTCTCCTATCGAGTAATGCCCTTTGGTCTGAATAATGTTGGATCCACCTTCCAGCATGCCATGACACACTATTTCCGTGACCTCATACAAATCATGTTGGTCTATCTTGACAACCTCATTGTGCGGTCACAGAAACAAGCACAACACATAGATGACTTTCAGCAAGCCTTCCTACGATGTTGCAAGTACAAAATCCTCTTGAATCCTTTCAAGTGTGTTTTCTATGTCCCAACAAACCATCTCCTAGGGTTCATCGTGTCACAGAAAGGAATGACTGCTAATCCCCTGAAAGTCCAAACCACTTTCCCTCTAATGTCACCTCTTTAAGTGATGTGCAATTCATCTTGGAATATAGTCTTGTCCCTTTTTGTTTTACAATGTTTTTACCACAAATCAGAGACCCCCATTAGTAGAGGCACCATTAGTTTCTAGGTAGAGTCACCCAGAATCTGTTTGAGACACTTCTCACACCTCCAGGCTCAAGATTCTTCCCTCTATATTTTAATGAGATCATCGTCTCATGTTTAATAAGTAATTCTTGGGGACACTTCCTGAGAGTTACCATGGTTCACATATCACATCGTGATACAATTGTCTATAGACCTATATTTGTGTCCAACTTTCCTTCTGCTACTCATGCAGGTTCTTGAGCCACCGCCCGTAAGGCACATCATTTTGATTTTTAGCATATAACTATCTAATTCATCCACCACACCTTATGCGGATCTATGGACCATCATCTAGAGAATGGATCATTTCCTTTGCATGCATTTGGCATATAACTACCTCCGGAATTTCACTCACATCACATGTAGTCAAGTCTGTCCATCACAACTCACACATGACTCTCCTAACCTCTGTCTGAGAGCCACCTCGGTTTGCATGCCTCTGTCGCACCGACTCACGTGCCTTTGTCGCGATCTATCACATGCATGTATTGGTATGTTTAAGAGCCACCTGCTCTATCCATACTTCATGGAAAACCTTTGGACCACTATCCATTGTCCCGACATAGGGGCACCACCTATGCCTCCTCGGTCGGTTGACCATACTAGAGTTTCTTTTAAGCTCTTTTCTGACTCCTAAAAGAATGAAAAGATGGTCGAGTGCAACTACTTCCTTTCCCACTCATTAAATTATAGGAAAGGGTGTCTACATTGTCTCTCTTATCTCCTTTTGCGGACTATGTAGAGCATCAAATGAAAAGGACCACCTTGGCATATTCAAACCAAGACCGTTCCCCTCCGCATACTTGTATGCTTTCTTGGGCAAAGGGGCCGAAATTTATGAAAATCTCACCATGATTTTTTGTTAATCTCTTTTCCATCCTTCTCATCAAGAAAATATTGCTGAGCAAAATTGGTTTCATTCATGCTCATAAAAGTATCTAAATGACCGTCCAGTCAGTATAGGTTTAACATTTTCTATCCTTATTGGAATACCAACGGTAGAAGTCTCTCATCCCCTATAGGATGGGAAAGCTCTCCTATGCATACTTTTATCCTTTTTAGGCATATGATACTACCAACGAAAAAGAGCCCCCACTGGAGTCTTCTTCATGCTTTCAGACTCTTTAAAATTGAAAGCACCATCGAGCTTTTTTTTTCTCATGATCGCCAAAAATCCACGATATCGTACCACAACAGTGCCTTTAGACACCACCCCACAGATAACAGTTTGGCAACATTCCCACTTTGGTTCTCCTTTGTTCAGATTACTCTGCAATGTGTCTTCCTTGGATCCCATCAATACCAAAAGTATCTACCTCCCCCAAGTATTTCCAAACTGCAGGAAATTCCTAGTATTACAGTATGATCCCTTTCACATGAGTCAGTTTCATTTGCTACCTGGTTTTCCCTACCGTCATACTCTGAATAAAGGAATTTTGAGTCTACTACACTCCCTCTGCCCTTGTTCAGCTTCTTCCCTCCCCACCCCCCCCAATTTAGTGGGTCAGTTTGCAGATTGTCTCACATCTTTCAATTATCTCCCTTGCGCTTTTGGTCAAGGAAACACCATTTCCTTGACCAGGGGCAGGTCCCCCTCTATCGACGAAAACACGCATATTCCAAAGGATAGACCTAGAGGCCCCTATATCCTAGTTTCATTAACCTCATTGATGAGTTCCTTGGACCACTTGATAGGAGTCCTTAGTGCCTCTCGGGATGGTTGTTTCTCATGTGCTTGACTCCAGCTACATCATCGCACCATTGAGATTCATACAGGGTATTGGTCTGTGCAATATTTGGTTGAAGACCCTGGATGTCACCTGACTCTAGCACATTGATGAGTCTATTTGAGGGACCCCAACAGGCTTATGTCCCTTATGATTTGTAGGTTGTGTTGGAGATAGTGTTCAGAATACCCAACAATGCTTCTATATAGATTTATGATTGATGCAGCATATTTGTACCACAGAGACTATGACTCTCCATCAGTGAGTCCATACAGCTATCTACCATTCCAAGATCTAGTAGGCCATCAGTCATGAAGATAGAGCATCCATGAGAATTCCATGGGTCCAATGTAGTAGTTGTTTAGATCAGTATTGTATTCAGCCTCTTATTGAGGCAACCATTATTGTAACAACATTTTTACATGATCAACTCTTGTATTATAGAGCATAGATAACATTATTCTTTTGACATCATTACGAGCATGGGGATGCTCGCCTAGTCCATATACATGTCACACATTATTTGTATCTCACCCATTCATGGAAACCATATTAATACAAAAACCAATAACCGCCATGCCCCATCCTAGGAAGCACCACCTCTTCGCAAGAAAATCCTCTAATGTCCATCGGCCATACGATGAGCTCTTGCCCTCACATATCAGGGGGAAATTTGTTAAGCCAAAAAATCCCTCACTTAGATCTACATGGCCTATACCACCCAAGGACACCCATGCACTACCCTCATTTGACCCCATTTGACCCCACACCCTCAAAAAGGATTAAAAACATGAAAAAGGGCTTAAAACCCCCTAAAAAGAGCCAAAATAGCTCTCATAGTGGATAAAACCTCCAAAAAGGGGCTAAAACCCCTCAAAGGAGCTTAAGACCCCCAAAAGAGCTAAATACTGAGCGAAAGGGGCTAAAATCCCCAAAAAGGGGCTAAATCCCCAACCAGGGGCTTAAAACCCTAAAAATCCCAAGAAAAAGTATAAATAGAAGGGTGGGGGTCACTGTCAATTCATTCCTTCTTTCCATATTCTTATGCTGCTGGAGTGAGTGCATTGAGACCATTTTCCTCTCAAGCCATTCACTCTCCCCCTCATCCATCTCTCCATTGAGCCATAGCTCCCCCTTTCAAGAGAGGTGCTCCCCCAAGCTAGGGTATGGTGGCCCATTTCAACCAGAAGGTATAATTGTTTTTATGTTTTTGTTTATGCTTTGATAGATAGTTGTTTTCTAACAATATTGGTTTGCACGTTCATTGCTTAACATATTCTTGCAAGTTGCCATTGTTTACTTGCAGGGTTTTTTTTGCTTTCCTAACAGTTGTATGCAGGGTCTTGGAGCGTAACCCATAACCTTGTGTGTAGAGGGGTTTTGTTTCTTTTCATTTTTGTTCTTCATTTCTGTTTCAGTCTATTTCCTTTCTGTTTTCTTTGCATCCACCACCAGGAACCCTATCCTTCCATCCTATAGACGAAAGGTAGTCGTTCTTGCTCTGTAGCAAGGGAGAAATCCCTACTACAATATTATTGAAGGCGGTTAGTTGTAAAGGTACACTAAGGAGCCTTACCCTCTAATCGCTTTGAAAGATGATGGAAAAACATAGCATGAGGCATCGAGGAATTAAGCACTCATTGAACTAATTCACATGGGAAAACTAAGATGTAGTGCAAATGTGAATCATTAATTTGGATGGACTTAGTGACGAACGAGTATCATTATAGGTGTTTCTAGAGTAAGCACCATGGCTTAGGAGAAGGTGTTCAACATAAGATTCATTTAGGCTAGGATAGGGAGGTTAAAAGTTCAGTACACTATGGTTGTGATTTGTAGGATGAATTTCTTTGTCACCTTGTCATTTATTTCCTGTTCAAACCTCTTAGAATGAGGGTTAAACATTTTTACATGGTTTCACTCCAAGACTTGCATGAAGTTAGCAAGTGGAGGAGGTTTGGACTACCACCATATCGAAAGGTAACTTCCAAGGGAGTACTCAGAGTTAGATCATGGAATCTCATGGAATAATTGATTTTGGAAAATATTTTGGGTTATTATTATGGAAATTAATCCCATTCTTACTACAATTGAACTCACAAAAAAATGCTAGAATACATGTAAAGATCCACTCAAAATCGGAGACTGAAATTGGTGCATAACACTAACTTGCATTGGATAAGTATAGATGAGCCAACCTTATAAAAGAATAGGCTATCCAAATATATAATTACATCATATATTTTAATTCCTAAGGAGGAAAGTTGATGTTGGATTCATTATCCAACCACACATCATTATTTGGCTCATTTGGCATAATTTACCACTTATCCTAAGTTATTAACTTGAATATGTGATTGCATCATCAACTAGATAATCCTCCTTCAGCTAGGGAGCCTAGTTGAGTCTCCTCCTTCAATCTAGGAGAAAATATGGCTTGATCTGCATGATATATGTGGCCCAATCAGTTAACTAAAGGTTTTTTCATCTACCTTTCAGTTAAACTGGAGCTACAAAGGTGCCTTCCTCATCAATTAGCCTATTTTTGGTTAATTTAAGTTAACCGAAGTGATTAAAGGTGCCTCCACCTAATTTTGGTGACTCAGTTCAATGAAATTTAGTTCAAATAACCTAAATGAAGTCAAATATGCACCCTCAACTACTTGTTGGCATGCAATCGGGTTATATTTCGTTAGAATCAGTCTAAACTACCTCCGAGTCAGTTAGAGTCAATTAAGGTTGAGTTAATTGGCTAAATGATGGGTCGGTTGGTGTTAATCTGACAAGTAAGCCACTCTCATGTAATCAATTTGAATTAACTCTTTGGGATTCGAATTGCATGGATATTTATGCCATTGTATGATATTGTATCACTAATTTTGTTAATTATAAGCAAATATACAACTGTAACTCATAATTGCATCGTTTTCATGTCATTTCTAAGTAAAATAGATCTATGAAACATATTGTAAGTTTTTGTCTTATTTCTTCGATTGTTGTGACTCCAATTTTATATGGTATCAGAGCCATGGTAGGACAAGTAAATTATTCCATAGGTTTCTTGCTAGATCTATGAAGAAATTTGAACAAAATTGCTCAAAAACATTCTACCATTGCACCAGAAGCAGAGTGTTTACCACATAATTCCTGGATAAACTAGCATTGTTGATAAAGCTTGATTGATTGACTAATCTAGGTGTGAATCAAAATCCAAAGGTGCATGTTGTTTGACCTTATTTTGTCATTTTTGTGTGATTGCAGGTATCTCAAAGCACTTTCCTTACATTCACTATAGTTTCATAATGGAATTCTCCTCAAGAAACCTTCTTACTCCTTTCAAATATCATTAGTGGAAGGAGGATATTGAGATAAAGTTGCAATCCAAAGGGCTCTTCACTGTCTCCATGGATATGGAGAAAGAGCCAAATGCATTAGCAGAGAAAATGAAATATTGGAACAAGCTTGATGAAGCATATGGATTTCTATGCCTCTTAATTTCAAATTATCTTTTTTTTAACCTCACTGGATTGAGGAATCCTCACGAAATATGGGAAAAACTTGCTACTTTTTTTTATAATCAAGATGACTTGAGAATTTATTAGTTGTAGAAACTTTGAGACCATGAATGAGTTCATTACCAAGTTTAAGCACCTGATGCTCCAATTGAAGCAATGTGAATTTGAGAAGGAAGATGATCATCTCATCGTTTCCATTCTTTTGAAACTTGGACCAGAATACTCTTTTGTTTGTCTACCTTTCATACCAGAAAGCTTACAATTTTGAATTGGAAGATGTCGACCCTTAATCCATTCATTGAGTCTCTCACCAATGAGCATGAAAATATTGTTCAAATCGGAATCATCATATCCTATAAATATCAATCCTTTTTTTATGGAGTACCCAAAGCTTTGAATGTCAAATGGAAACAAAAAAAGAGAAAAAATGTTTGACCCTCCCAAGCAGAAGGAGAACAACCAGTAGTTGGATGAGCCCTCGGGCTCAAGAAAGAAAAAGCAAAAGGGAAAAGAAAATATCAAATTCTCTTACTGTGGAAGATGATTTGATCTTGAAATATCTTGTATGAAGATAACAATTGATCAAATTTCTATTATCCTTGATAATAACAACATCACTCTTCCTGAAGGTGCAAGGAAGAAGGATCATTAATATCGAAACATTTAGCCCGAAAGAGGACATGCACTCATGTATAATGTTTTGAATCCTAGATCTCTTCTCATTGAATCTAGTGCTTCAAACCATATGCTTTCATGCAAAGACTCCTTTTCATCACTGGACTTCAACAACTGCATCTCCATCCACATGCGAGATGAATCTCAAATCTCCTCAGAAGAAAAGAGTACCATCCACCTAGAACATGGTAGTTTCAAAAATGTTCTTTATGTTCCCTCTTTGGATTCAAACTTGTTGTATTTATATCAAATGAAACAGATAGGTTTTCCCAAAATAGTAGTATTCATCCTAAATGAATTAGTGATATCATAGATAGCATTCGAAAAACTCATTGCTATAGGGATAGCGAATCATCCTTCTAAGACCTATAAGTTCTCCAAATTTGTCCCTCATTAAAATCCTACTTCCCTTCCAAATCATGGGAATGAGGTCATCCAACTGTGGAATGAAATGGTTGGACATCTAAATTTCAAATACTTGTATCAGCTACAAAATAATTCCATGGTGTAAGTTCTTCCTACAATCAAATCCTCCAAAGGGATTTGCAAGGGATCCATTGTCGACAAGAATCCTGAGCATAAATTTGATCGGGGAAAAGCAAGATGAGTTACATGTATTTTGGGTCTAATCCATTCTGATGTCATTGGTCCAATGCCTACAACCTCAATGAATGGATCGAGGTATGTGCTCACTTTCATCGATGACCTGTCTAGATTCACATGGGTCTATTTTCTCAAGAAAAAATATGAAGTCCTTAAAAAGTTCATAGATTTTAAGGCTTCTGTTGAGAATGCTACTAGGAGAAAGATCAAATCTCTCAGATATGAAAATGTAGGTGAATACATCAAATCAAAGATGCTTCAAATTTGTGCTCAAAGTGGAATTAATATTCAAGACACCATTCCCTACACACCTCAACAGAATGGTGTAGCAGAAAGGAAAAACTGAGCTGTAAAAGAGATGACAACCTATATACTTGAACCTAAATATTTTGGCCTCAAGCCATGAATTTTTCTTCCCACATTTAGAGTAGGGTTCCTCATACATCCGTGAAAGTAAAAATACCTTTCGAATCATACTTTGGTCACAAACCGAATGTGTCCAATTTCAGAGTTTTTGGGTCCACTACTTGGGCTCGAAGACCACTAGATAAGAGAAAGTATTTCCAACCGAAGAGTGTTGAGTTCATATTCATTGGGTATCCTAAGGATTAAAATGGATACAAAATATTGAATATCAGAACCAAAAATATACTCATATATAGAATTGTTCGCTTTGAAGAACTTCTCCAAGATTTGAAACTAGTAGAGGAAGAAATTACTGAAATTCCCTCAATTTCTGCTAAAGTTTATAGAGATGAAAATGAAAGTGTGAGCTTTGATATTTTAGATATGATGTCTGATATCAGTGAAAATGAAATATTAGGTTCAGAATCATATCCAAATGATCCCACTCATCTACCAAGATGGGTCAAAAAGACTCTCTCTTTTGTCGGGTTAAATGTTGGAAATCCTATTGATCCAAGGAGAACTCAGACAAATTTTCAAAAAGCAGGTGTTTCTCTTTCTTTCTATGATTATTTGTTGTATGAGAAGTTATACATGATGATTGTTGTTGACCCTCATTTTTTTATCTTTTTTGGCAGTTAAATAACACATTTAAACACATGTTTTATTATCTTTTGTCTATTGTATGTCATGCAGATCATTATTCAACCTCAGGTATGAGTATATTTAAGGTTTATATGAAACCTTTTATTATTATCATTTTTATGGTTTTAATTAATTAAAAATAACATTATTGGAGTACATTTGAGATATTAATTGATTTACATATTTGTTTGCAGATTTCATAATCCTTTTGGGCTAAATTTATAAACAAAACACATTCAACTTACCTTTCAGCCCAATCTACGCAATCGTTGTCAAGCTACGTGTCCATCTCATCACGTATCTCGCTGTCCACCTCATCACGCCTCTCATCACTCAGCTCATCACACAGCTCATCATGCAGCTCATCACACGGATCGCTGTCCATCTTTCTATCTAGCCCGTTAATCAGGCTGCGCATTGTCCATAACCAATTTCAGGCATTTAATGTTGAAATAGTTATGCAAATGGCATGCTGTCCACGCGTTCGATTGATAGAGAAGCTCATATTCTGGAAGATCTCCTTCATGATTCCACTGCTCTCCACCACTGCGCAACCCTGAAAGAAGGAGCTCTCATTCTGGAGACTCTCTACTGTGTATTCTCTGCTTCCCAACACGACGCCATCAACCACATTGGAGAGGGATCCTGCATGCCACGTTTGCATTGAAGAAAACTAGACTTACGCCAAAGAAGGGATATGCCTATGCATTCGCCTGAGATTTATTATATTCCTTTATGATTGACTAAGTTTAGAAAGCAGTCGACCACTAAAGGGTCGACTTGCTCAATCTCTATAAACAATATAAATACCAGCCTCTGTGTGAGTGTTGAGGGGGTTGATGAATTTTATTAGTTAGTCGGTCGTTTTCTAAAGATAAGAACTCTGTACCTCTACTCCCGATTTTTAATAAGAATCTATATGTTCTACTGTTCATGAGCGTGTTCGTGTAATAATTTAGCAAGCCATCACCCCTAATTGTTGAGAGGGCCCCTCATCAACCAGAGGTTTCTTTTCTTGTTTATTTCTTTCATTTTTCTGCTGTAGCTAGTTTAATTTACAGTCTATTTTATTATCCTTGTATTGCAATTTTATTTCTAAATTAGATAATTAACTCCATAGATAATTTGCTTTAAGTTTTGTTTTCAATCACCTCATTTCCAATTTATTGATGGTTTATTTTCTAGTTAGTTAAATAGATTGTTGTTTATCAAATTAAATAGATTCAGTTTTATCTATTTCTTTTCTATTTTAAATTATCATTTTATGCAATTTATATTTCAATTTATTGATATGAAATTATTTCTTTATGTTCAAGAAGTTGTTTAAGTTTATTTTACTGTTAAATTTGATGATTAAATAGGTTTATTTATTACCTCTATCCACTGTATCTACATGTGCATGAAATCAACTGATAATTATATCATTTAGGTCATTTTCTACCATTTTCTGTATATAGAATGTCATTCATACTGTCTATCCAGTCATCTGTCCAGTCTGTTATCCAGTCATCTGTCCAATCTGTCGTTTCGTTTTTAGCATTTTTAATGTGTTTTGAAATTGTTTTAAGTTCAGTTTCTTTAGTATTTGAAGTATACTTGGACTGTAATAGTTAGATGACATTTTTATTGATATTAGACTTAAAGTTATATTGTTTTCATTTATTAAATTTTTATCCTTTCACTTTAAACATGTTTTGAGTTAGGTCGTGTTTTGTTTCTTTTATTTGTTTCTGATTTCTTTTTGTTCACACTCTTGTATTGTTTTATGATTGTGAATTTGGACTAATTTATGCATTTACGTGTGAACTTAGGCTTAACAATGTTATATTTAAGAATAATTTCCTTTTTCACTTTGTGATTACCAATAAACCATTCACTTATAAGTTATGTCTCCTTTATACCCTAGCATTTCAATCAGAAGTTGTTTGCTTACAAGATAAATTATTAATCTATTTGCTATTATGTTTCCCGTAAAAACTTTTCTTTTGTATTTAGTTATTCAATAAACCTTATAATACATATTAGCTTGTCATTGCGAAATAATATTGTTTATGTTTTTATCCTCCAATAATCCTTTATAGAATAAATACTATGGCCTATTATTCTGTTTCGGTTCTAAATTACTTTAATAGTTGTAGTATTAGAAGTTTGACTTGGTTTTTCATTTTGAAATATCTTTCGATATTTTGTTTGTTAAAATACTTCTACAACGCCTTAGGAATATACCTTCACATATATTTTGCATCAAATCTAAGCCTACCAACCTCGGTCGATAATTAAATATTAGGTGAATAATCTAGGTATTATAACACCCAACATTTTGGTGCTATTGCCAGGGAGTTTTTTTGTAAGGTAGAATAAATAGAATTTCCTTATGAAGTTTAGTAATAGGATGGTGGCAGGGGAATGGTAAGATGAGAGGTAAGAACCTGCACATCTGGTATAACAGGCGCCCCCAAATCCAACAATAGTAGTAGCATAGGATTTTCTTAGTTTAGTTTTTCATGAAAAGACCTAGATATTTTAAACATAAATACATTAAAACTATTTCTCCCAAACCCATTGCTTTCTAGTATTTTGTTTCTTTCTTTTATACAAAGAATTAGTGTGAGTGTAGTACTTATTTTATGATTTAAGTCACCTAGTGGTGTTGTAAGCGCCACCCACCCTGCTAACAAATTGATAGGAACATTAGAAAGAGGAACCCCAATATAATATATTAATAACTACTTATGTTGTGGGAGGATGAATAAGTTGTTACCTTTGAATTACCTATTAGAGATCCAGGAGGAGTGGCACAAATACCGTACATTCCCTCATCCATTTTACCAAATTTTCACGGACTAGAGAATGAAGACCCTGATGAGTTTTTATTTCAATTGGAGATACTCTGTAGAGGGTATGATGTTCAAAATATGAAAAAATTTCCTCTTACTCTGAAAGGAGCGTCCCTCCGATAGTTCATGAGCCTAGGTGGGAACTGCATTAAAACTTGGAAAGACATTAAACATATATTCTTGAAAAGATACCAAGATTATTGCAGATTCAATGAGGGTATATTTGAAATAACCCAAGGAGAATAAGAAATTTTGGAAAACTATGTCAAATGCTTTCAATAAAACCTTTAGAGATCAAAACTAAGACAGTCAGGGAAGGATGCCTTGAATTTTTTTTTACTCAAATGCATAAAAAATGAATATTTAGAAATTTTAGATCTGATGGGAACGGGTGATGTATTTTAGTTATCATATGATGATGTTTTTGAATTCTGTAGAAGGTATTCAAGAGGAAAATTCAAGACTCACAAGAAAATACCCTCTTTTACGTTGTTGCAGCCTCATCTTAACCCCTATCAACCTTGTTCACAAATATTTTATGTCCCATCTTATGATCATAGGGATAATCTCTTGAATGTTGCAACACTTCATGTTCCTCTACACTTTGCACAATATTTTCAACAAAGTTTCCAGGAAGGATTAACTACACAAGCCAATCAATTGTATTGACCGCAAACACCTTCTCATAAAACTCCTCTATGCCCTACACACATTCCTATTCAATCTATTCCACATTCTAACAATAATAAAGTAGTACAATATGCTTATAGTGTTCCACTGCAACATTTACCCACCTCACCTACGTCATGAACATTATTACGAGAAATTCATATGAGACCTCGAGAGGTGGTAAATTTAGGAGTAATAGACAATATGGAAGAAAATGAAGTTTCTACTTGGCCTTTTCCACAAGAAGATAAGATCGACATAGAATGCATCTAATTTGATGAGGGACAAACATCAGAACCTGGATATTCCCCATCACTAAACATAGATTATGTATACATTCTAGGGTTTGATGAAAGACCTCATGACATAACAAATGAAGGAGAGAATCTAGAATACAGAAGTCACATTGAAATATGCTTCCAAGAGGCAACCAAGCCACAGTACCATCCTCTCCTTCAATGCTTATTACTGCTAAATCAAATAGGTTGCTTGGTTCTTCATATCCAGACAATCACTGTAATATTTTTCTTGTATGTGGGTAAAGGTATTTTTTTAATTTTGTTTCGAACTTGGTTACATTGGAAGAATTTATATACTTGAATTGTTTTCTTTCTTTCTGAGTAGAATAGGATATTATGTAAATATATTTTTGTTTATTTAGAATAAATAAGAGTCGTTTCTAATAAATTGTTTGCAAGAATCTTTTTCTTTTTATGAATAAAAATGATTCATCTAACAAGTGGTTTTGCAGTCTGATTACAAGAAATTTATCTATAAGAGGCACATGGAGTATTATTTGGAATACATAAGTACTCTTAAACACTTATAAGGTATCTTAACTGTTCTTGGGCTACTTTTGAAAATTACAGCTTATAGTGAATTAAAATAATTCCTTTTATATCATTCTTAATCATTTTTTTTATGATTCAGATAGTTTTTGGTATTTTGATTCAGACATGTATATTTCTGATTTTCTATTTTGGACAGTTGCTTCACAGACCTACTTTCATTATCATATTTTTCACACTGTTATCTTATACCTATGGATTACTAGTTCATCCTATACTTGTTATCAAAACTTGTTTCTTAAGGTTTTTTTGTGATAACTCGGGAGGAAAGTGGAATTTTTGCTTGTGGGGAACATTACTTATATTTTATGAAGAAGAAGGATTGTGAGAACAAAGAACAACTTTAGGTTATTCTCTTTTGACATGATCTATGATTAAGGCCATTATGAAATTACTTATAAGTTTATTTTACAAAATTGAATTATGTGTTTAGAAGGACTTAACATGCTCTAGTACCAATTGGCTTCCATATATTTAATATCATTATACAAGGCGAACCCCCCAGGGTACTGAACAGGCCTGCTAGCAGCGGGTCAATGCTGAGTAAAAAATTAAAACAAGGAAGCTCAATAAATGCAAGTAAACCTGTTGGGGTACTGAACATGCTCACTGGTAGCGGGACTATGCTTGCATGGTACCAAGATAAACACATCGGGGTACTGAATAGGCCTGCTAGAAGCAGGGAAATATCAGGTAAAAGAGACTGGTTAATGTACCACTATGCACATGATTCATAGAATAATGATAATATGAAGAAAAAATTTCAAATTTTATGAATAATATGTTAAGGCGAATTGTTTATAATGTCATTTGAGAATTGTTGTAAGTTGGGCTTGGGCTCGGTCATCTAATTCAACAAATACCTAGGATGTCATTATCCTAGAAATGTGACCCATAGTTATAAATCTCACACACTCTGAGGTAAACTTAAAATATCTTATGATGACAAGATATCTTTAACATAAGGCATGGATGACTAGCTTTTCCTATGGCATTTCTTTCAGTTATGACTAAAAAACATTCGAGTGGTATT
>LPNX010551650.1:16862-77789 GCA_001517045.1 Pseudotsuga menziesii | reverse complement strand
CTGCTTCTTCAAGATTAACTCCTGAGAGGAAAGGAGTCCTGGTTGGATTGAAATATTTCATTTTGAAATTTTTTATAAGATATAAATCATATTTTTATTTATGTAATTTGATTCCAAGATCTGATTGAGATATCTCAAGCCCCAAGAATTGGCTTAACAGTCCCAAATCACTCATGGAGAAGGCATGGTTCAAAGCATCCTTTAAGGAGGAAATTTCTTCCATGGAACTTCATGTCATCAAAAGGTCATCGAAATAAGATAAAATCATAATTATTGAACCATGAATCAGATTCAAATATACATTTGTATTAGACTTGCATCTACTAAAGTTCTATGATAGCAGAAAGCCATCAATCTTGGCATACCAAGCTCTAGGAGATTGTTTTAGCCCATATAGTGATTTCTTCAAGCTGCATACAAGAGATGGATTAGCAACAAAAAATTCTGACTACTTCATATATATCCCTTCCTTGATATATCCATGTAGAAAGGAACTCTTGACATTCATGTGATGTACCCCCCATTTCTTGGATGTTGCAATGGCCAAAACTAATATTATAGAGTCCATCTTTGCCATTGGTGCAAAAGGTATCATTGTAGTAAATTCCTCGGACTTGGGAGAAGAACTTGGCCACTAAACTTTACTTATACTTCATAGTATATCCATAAATAGAAAACTTTTTCTTGAATACCCATTTTCACGTCACTATCTTTCTACCTGGTGGGAGATTTACTAGTTACCATGTCTCATTCTTCTGGAGTGAATGGTATTATTATTCCATGTTTTTTTTCATATTGGATATTAAAAATATTCTTAAAATTTTTGTGAATCATAGTCAATCATCATATAACACTTCTTATCAAATCTTGGGTCTTTGACAGAGCGGGCACTCTCAAATTGAGATCTAGTTCTTCTAGGATCACTAGGATTCTCAGCTAGTTCCCTAGATGATTGAATGGTCTTTACTGCCCACTTTGGTCTTGTAGGAGTGTTTGGATATAAAACTAAATATTCATTATCAGGCATATCAGACTAAAAAAACTTATTAGATTCTTCACTTACAATCAGAGCTGATAATGGTGAAGAGGATTCTCCAATTTTTGTTGTTGGCATAGGCTCTTCTTCAAGCTGAACACTCATTTCAATGAAGTATTTTTCAGTTCTCATGTTCATAATCTTGTACCCTTTGGAATATTCTGAATACCAAATAAATAGGAATTCTTCGATTTGGGGCTCCAAATCCTTTCTCTTTTCAGGTGGAATTGTATCCCAAGCGTTAGAGCCAAAAGTCTTGAAATGTGACACATCGGGCTTGAGTCCACTCCAAGCTTCGAAAGGAGTGATTCCATCCAAGGATTTGTGAGGCACCCTATTCTATATAGGCTGCACAGGTGAATTCTTCATCCCAAAACATTGGTGGAAAACTTTTAGACTCTATCATGCAATTGGCCATCTTTTAGAGAGATCTATTCTTTCTCTTAGAAACACCATTCCACTAAGGTGTGTAAGGAATAGAGTGTTGCATCTGGATACCTGGATATTCACAAAATTGTATGAATTTATACTTGAAATTCAGCCACCATTATCATATTTAAGGAATTTGATCTTTCTTCCATACTAGTTCTCCATTAAGGATTTAAAACCTTTGAAGAGGTAAAAAATGTTTGAGTTGTACTTGAGGAAGAATACCCAACAATATATTGAAAATTCATCAATGAAGGTTTGGACATATTTGTCTTGAATCATTGAAATATGAGGGAAAGGACCACCTATATCACTACAAATAAGCTCAAGAGGTGCAAATTTTTTCTCATGACTGAATCTCTCATAATTTTTCTTTGGGTGTTTTCCTAGGATTCATCCTTGACAGAATCCTTTAGAAAAAAATATTTTGGGAAACCCTATGACCATGTATTTTCCACAAAAATAAGATAGTTAATTTTATTTTATATGGAAAAACCTTTCATTCTATATCCTTATATATTCATTATAATGAGTGAGGAGAGCAAAGGGGTTTGAGAAGGACATGAAGTGTGAGAAATTTTACACTTTGTAGCTATGATCAACAAAACATTTTTCTATGACTCCACCATTCAAAATTTCAGTGATTTCAACATCATTGGCAATGAAGACAACCTTCTTAGGAGACCTAGTGTGGGTCATCTGATAGACTGACAAGAGACTAGAAGCAAGACCTGGGACATACAAAACATTATTGAATGAACTATGGTCAAGATCTATTCTACTGTTCCATTTACTTTCATTTTTACAATCATCTCCCGATACAATCTTAGGACCATTCAAATCATCAAGAGAGGAGAATTCCTCCCTTTTTGAAACCATATGTCTTGAAGCTCCAAAGTCAATCATAAAGGAAGAATATCTTACATTCTTTGCAACCAGGGCATGAAATCTCTCCTTGTCTTCAAAATTAAACCCTCCTTCCTTCTTCTTTGTGCCTTCAGGAAGAGAGATATTGTGTTTCTCAAGGAGTTGAGTCAACAAGTCAATTTTTTTCTTCATGCATGAGCTCTCTAGGTGAAATACCTTACCACCATATGTGCACTTTCTCATCTTACCTTTACCTTTCTTCTTCTAGGAATTCTTCTTGGAGCTTGAATACTCCTCATGAGACTTGGACTTGTCTTTCTTTTAATCAGGAGGATTATTTGGATTAGCCTTGTTCTTTCCTTTGGAATCCATATTTGAATCTCCAATAACCAAATCTTGATATTTGGAAGGTTTAATGGTTCCCATCAGGACCAACTTATATTTCTCCTGGGTCAAGGGTTCCATGAAATATGCAAGTCAAGGAATTTTATAGTTTCGATTTATCAATTTAGTGGCATGGAAGGGAAGATNCCCATCAGGACCAACTTATATTTCTCCTGGGTCAAGGGTTCCATGAAATATGCAAGTCAAGGAATTTTATAGTTTCGATTTATCAATTTAGTGGCATGGAAGGTAAGATATGCATTGAATATTCAAGGACAATATTCAAAATTATGGTGAAGACTACTTATTCATCTTTCTTTTCGATACCACACTTCTTTAGCTAAAGAACAAGAGCTTTGAACTTGGATAAATAGACCTGTAAGGACTCACAATTGCTTGGAATCAGTGAGATAAGCTCATTCTCAAGTTGGTTTCCCCTCATTTCATATTAATTTCCAAATAAATTTTGGAGCTTCTCCCATACTTTGTAATACAACCAATACAAGGAAAATTCCCTTTGGTGGAGGTTATAGCATATGCTCCTCCAAAAAAAGGCTAAATATTCGTTTATAGCATAGGTAACTAGCAAAGGCGAAAAACCGAAGGTTTTAGAGAAATATTTTATCCTGGTGTGTTTAGTAGATAAACACACCAATGTGTTTGTAATCAATGTGCACCTATCCATTTCCTAGCATGTCACACCGTGTCTAAAAAATATCATTGTTAAAAAAAAATCTTTTGCAAGAACTAGAGCAATGTGTTTCTAAAAAATAAAATGCCTTGGTGCATGTAGTAGAAATGAGCACACTGTATAATAACCACACCGGGGCATATCATCAACACTAACACACTGAAATATATTTTTTAAAATCACAAAATTGTATGTAAAGCATATAAATGGTGTGTGACATATATAAAAATGAAACGACATATACAAAAATGCAAGAAACAAAAGACCCTACCACAGATATCCTACCACCATAATTTTTAAACTGTGGGTTCAGTGAATATCCAGACCTTTTTCTTATTAAAAATATAAAAAAATCTAATTTTATTAATGAGAAACCTTTCAAAACATAATACTAGTGCACTAACTTAGGTTACACGCCATGATGAATGTGAAAAAACAAAATGCATCGAGAACTATTTTGCTAAGAAATAAAAATAAAAATTATTATTTTTTATTTTATTAAAAAAAATATTTTATTTTAACACCTACTTGTATCGATGTTCCTAGCCGCCGAGCACACTGGTCCTCCCTAATATCAAGCACACAGAAACATGGTTTAGTTAAAAAAATATCATTGTGCTAACCAAATTATTTTTACACTCTTTAGTGCATTTGAGACCATCTGCATCGATGTCGCACTTCACCCACCTAGATGCCCTCAAATCTTTGGTCCACGTGGACAAATTATTCACTCCTATTGGTTGTTGAGTGTAGTTTGAATTTTGACAAATGACGGGAAACAACTCAAATTTTCTTTATATCGCTAATATGCCTCCTCGATGGGTCGATCAGTAGGTAAAATTATTTTTACTTCAAAATTTAAAATTTTAGTGGATTAGTTTTTAAAATTGAGCTTAAAATTGTCCTTAAAATTTAAAAAAAAAATTTACGTAGTGCATTCGAGTCGTTCAGATCACATCACTGAATGGTGTATGATGTAAAATTTTACAGGGAACACCGCTTGAAGTGTGAACCGGATGAATTCAACACAACGATCCATCATAAAAAATAATTATAATTTATTTTTTTATCGATGTGTTCGAAAGTAATGAACAACGATAGTTCAATGTGCTTAAGTGTACAATACACACTGGTAAACAAATATTAGAAACAAAAAAAATTATATGGTGTGGTTATGTCATGTCATTGCATTGATTATCAATGCTATGACATGTGTTAGGCACACCATAAACATGTTCTCATAAGCGTATTAAAATGTAAAAAACAACGACGCTCTTAGATCATGTAAACACACCATTAATAATGGTGCATTGACACTATCTAAATCCTGGACATCTCGAAATATAAATTTTTAATGATAGAAAAACTAAATTTAGCATTGCTCCTATGGCACGTGAGTGCACTGGTACTTGGTGCTCTGGCATGCCATAGGTGCAACGTGAGTATATTTCACTAAAAACTAGTTGAGTTAACAAATGGAGGTGCATTTAGATCATTTAAGAGCACCATATACAACGCACACATTTAAAATAAACGCACCAACATTTACAAAAAAAAATTTGAAAATGTAGGAAATTATAATTTAACGATGCGCTTAGTTCATGTGAGTGCATTGATGCACTAATGAGATTTAGGTGCACTGTGAATTTAATTTGTAAGACTTCCTAGTGCATCAAGAATTTGGTGCACCATTGAAATTAATTTAAGTAAATATAAATATAATAACGGTGCATTGTACATATTAGAGCACACCGTTGTGCAGTGTTCTTTGTATATAAGCACACCATTGTCTATGCATTAATATTATATCGGCACACCGTTTGCCATTTTTTTTTAAATTTACTATTTCATTTTAGTAGATATAATTCTCGTATAATGCTTTTATATGTATTCTTATCAGACTAATTTGTGTTATATGTTAAAAAGAAACACAATTGTTGTGAGGCTAGGTAGTAGTATGAAGCACAAGTAGATAAATATAACTTCCATAGAGAGTGGAAGGAAAAGGAGAGGGAGAGAGATTTATACCCTCATCCCATTACTCCTCATACAAATCACCTCTTCAATTTCTATGAGAAGGCAACATCACTCAAGGGTAACAATACGTTCCTCAGCCAGTTGATCTCACACTAGGATCATCACGGGAAGGTGTTTGCATGGTATTTTGAGTTTTTCCCCATGAGTGGTTCCAAACTACTAAGGAGGAAATATATTTTATCACTAGGCTCTCTAGGAGAGGTGAGAAATTTCCTTGGTTCCCTAAGGTCCTAGCTGGAGTTGAAACAGTGACTGAGCTAGTCTATGTTCAGAGATATGCTGATCCTGACATCCTCGACCCTAATAAGTTTTAGGTCAGCAGTGGGCATATTTACATTTCTTCTTTTGGTAGAGAGGATGTACGGTTCCTCTGTTTGTTGGTGATGACCATCTCTTGTCACACCAATGATGGGAATCATATCAGATTCCCTTTACTATATTATGTTTATTTATTTGTATAAGAACCTAGATGTGTTAGGTTGTCTACTAGTTTTTATGATAGTTTTTTTATGCTCTTAGTTGATGTCATGTGTCTATTGGTGGGAGGTTTAAATTCCCTTTTTGTTCATATTTGTTTTGTATTTTGTTGATAGATTTCTAGCTACTCGGCCATATTTTGACCGACACCCTACTAGATTGATGGAAAATGTGTGTATGTTCATGTGGGGGTAGATGATTCCCAATAGGGGGAAGCAAAACATTCCTATGAGTATTATCGCGGATGTTCTTGACATTCTAGGAAACCAGGACTAACCTCAATTAGATATGGATGCATATCCATATGCCTTGTTTTATTGGAAAGAGTATACCAACATATTCTTCACCCAGGTAGAGCCACCCGATGATAGAGGTAAATTTAGCATTATCTTTAAATTAATCTAGTTTCATTTTATTCTCTTTATACTTAATGTAAATGAAATATATTTTAAATTGTTATATTAAATTTATGTTTAAGGAAATTGTCTAATTATTATTGTATACTATATTCTTTATATATATTGGTACATTTTATGGTGATATGGGGCATTCTTTGTCATAGAATGAGGATGAGTAAATGGAGATGCATGATTATGTCGAGGTGCCTCAACTAGCCATGCTCATACTTTGACATAGGCCAGACCAGAGGTTCCGACATGACATCATGGATAGGTTGTCTAGGTTATTATCATATCAAGGAGTTTGTACTATTTTGGTAAGGGAGATTTAGAGGCAGGACTGGTATGCGGGGGTGGGGGGTTATGAGAAAATCAATGTTGTTTTTGCAAGTTTCTCAACTTCGAGCAAATAAAAATTAGATTTGCATTATAGGAAATTTCAACTCAAAATGGGCCTCCTAAGGAAAAATAATAAAATAATAAAAAATATTTATTAATTTTGGAGAATGAAAAAAACAAAACTACTTTTTTGTTTGTATTTTCAACATATCTCCCTATTTGTTTACTCAAATTTTTATAGGGAGAGCTCATTGGATGCAGAATTAGTTTTTGCATCCAATGAGTACCCACTCAACATACTTTTGATGGACCCCACTACCCCCCAAAAAAGAAATAACTGGAAAATGTGATGATTACATCACATTATCAGGTATTTCTTGCTTTTGGGGTAGCAAGGATTCCGAGTGGGTACTCATTGGATGTGGAATTTAATTCTGCATCCAACAAGCTCTCCCAATTGAAATTTGAGTAAAAACATAGGGAGATATGTCGAAAATATGAGCAAAAGGTAGTTTTTTTATGATACCTATCCCCAAATTTATATTAAAAATTTGTTTAAGACCTATACGGTATTTCAAATTTAAAGCAATTTCATTGGCTAACACATGATGACATGTAATTTGAATTAGGGTTGAAAGGCCCATTTTGAGTTTGATAGTATTTTCTTAATTAATTAAATTATGATAAATAGTCATGTTCTTAGACTACAATTTATTCATAATTAAATTATTATTCATTAAAATAAATATGTTATGACGATCTAGACACTTTGTACAAATGTGTGACTATAAGTTTTTATCCAATAACCGCACACAATAATTACCAGAATTTTTTGAAGTTGACCAATCTGAAAAACTAGCACAAAACTAACATGTTTATTTAGACACATTATCTTCCCTAGTTTCCAATTCAAAACAAAAATAACTGAAAATACCCTTTTGAAGACAACACGTTAAGGTTTTGTACCATGGGTTTTCCAAAAAAAATAATCGTGTCTTTTTGAAGATATTGAATTTTCATTTCACTAAATTCTATTAAATTTTGAAGTAATCTAGACACCTTCTAAGAAAATCATAAATAAAATTAGTGGATCACACCAAATTCAACAAAATTCACATCTATAGAAAGTAGATTGAATTATGCAACTAACGATATTATTTGTGAAGAGAAATTATAAGTATTTCATATGATCCGATCTATCCAAAATTGGAATAAGACTCATAAATGTGATGGAAGGCCATATTTGAAGATTTCCGATTTTTTGGCCGAACAAATATTTCGACTGAAAAATATTTTAAATGGATGGAAAATAGTTCGACCGAACTAATAGTTCAACTAAAAACACTTTTTTTTCTTGTCAGCCGAAAGCTTGATGCATCTTTTTGGAACACTACGTCATTTACATTCATTTTTATAAGAAACACGTAAAACATATTTTTGCATTATTAAAATGATCACAATTTTAAAAATACCTTTACAAACAAAGGTTAATTTTTGTGATAAGTGTTCTTTAGCAATTTGTTTTCTGGAAAAATTTATTTTGGGCATTTTTTATAGGAAAGTGTTTTTAGAAATTATCTTCTAAGATGGAGGCTCTTTTTCTTTGATAGTAAAGATTCTTTTGGGAAATGTTTTATAGTAAAATGTTCTCAGGAATTATATTCTAAGAAGGAGCCTATTTTTCTTTGACAATGAAGAATTTTTTGGGAATTTTTTTTATAGTAAAGTGTTTTCAGAAATTATCTTCTAAGGTGGAGACTTTTTTTGTTTGATAGTGAAGATTCTTTTGAGAATTTTTTTTATAGTAATGTGTTCTTAGAAATTATCTTCTTAGGTGGAGGCTATTTTTCTTTCATAGTGAATATTGTTTTGAGAAATTTTTTATGGTAAAAATTTTCTTAAAGATTCTTCACCAATTTATTCTATGCTGTTTTTTTTTTAAATTATATTGGGCAATATATTATGGTACAAGTATTCTAAGGTGAGTTTTTTTCTTTCTTGATTAATATTTTCTCTAGGACAATTTATTATAAGGTGAACGTATAAATTCAATAACCATGGACAACAAAAGAGAGCGAAAGAGGAAATATGATCACACTCGAGATGATGCCATACATAATGAAAATAAAAGAATCAAATACCATGAAAAAATGAAACAAACAAGTACAAATATTGAGGAGATCCGTGATGATGAAGTAAATAGAGATTTGGATCATAAATTTGATGATATGAATATTCAAAATCAAATTCAAGAACAAGAAATTGAACCAAGTATGTACAAATAGTGTAAATTTGTTTAAAATCCAGCAACTGTTTTTTTGTAAATGATTGTAATTTTGAAAATAGTTTGCAAAGAGAAGATACAGTTTTACATCCTAATGTTGTTCAAGATGTTGAACACATTGATGAAGCTGAAAGCGATGCAAATATTCAATCACATATTAGTTATTAAAAGATTTTAAACCATGTAATTATATTTATATATATAATTATGAGTCATATATATTTTTATGCTTCAAGTTAAGTATATCTGAAGTATGTTAAATTAAAATTAAAATTGAATATATATATATAAGTGGTTTCATCATTGAATATGAAATGTTACAGAATGTTGATAGAGAAAAATTCAGAAGCACAAAACCTTACCATATTGTACGATATCATGTTGAAAGATACATGGACAATTTTTGAAAAAAGAATCAGTGGCAACACAAGCTCAAATTTTTAGGTGTTTGTTAGTCTCCAAGAAGTTAAGGGAACCTTGGTCATTATTGGGTATTCAAAAGGAGACAAAATATTCAAAGGTGAAGCAAAATGTGTTCGAAAATATAGCCAATGTAATAAAAACTATTGGAAAATGCAGAAAGAAAGATACTAGTGTTGCACGTAGAATAATACAAACATCGATTATTTCATCTAGTACTAGAAAAACGTTTGACAACACAGATCACAAGAGTTATTGGAACTTCACGGAAAATATTGTACAAATATAACAAATTTCAATTACAAATAGATGCAAATGATGAGATTTTTTTTTAGGCAATTATTTGTATACAACCGTATAAAGATAGGCTTGGTGAAAGTGTTAAATCTATGGTGCATGAATATTGGGTGGAAAATTTTCATATTTCACCAAATGCAAGGGATTTGATACAATGAATAATATCTCAAATTCACTATGAAATCCATTCAAAACATATATTTGATAGGACTCAAATACATATGTTCAATAAATTCAAAGATGCGCACAAAGAAGTGAATTTGTCAATCAATACATTTTTACAACACAAGCCATGGTATGTTAGGCCTATCATTATTCGTGACATGTTGTTGTCTCTATCATGTTGAATTTGAATTATATTATGACACATTCCTTCGGTTTTCTAAAGCATTTTTGCCAAATTCGCCTCCTTCCATAATTCGTGCTTTTATATCTGAAATTCTATCTGAAAACGAGTCATGAGATATTTTACAACAAAATATGTGTCAATGGAAAGAAATGTAATCATTGTTGAAATATAGCTTTATTCCACCATAAATATCCTATTTATATGAATTATTAGTCATTGTCAAATATAATATTTGATTGGAAGAGATATGCATATGTCAATTATTCCCACAATTCTAGAAGTTCTACAAATGATCTTTCCAAAAGGATTGATTTGCAAGAAGATAAAAGCAATGTTACAGATTGTTTGAAGAAGTTTGAAAAATATATTTATAAATACATCAAACATTCACATAGATCATGGTGAAAATATATACAGTTCAAACAATCATGAGATTTTTTTCCAATAGGGACTATTTTTTCTGCAGTTGATTCTGCAAAGAATTGTGCAGTTGAAGCACAAAGAGGAATACAAAGTGAATATTATCATTTCAACCAAGTTTATATATTTGTCCATGTTCTATATAGAAATTATCAACATAATGTTGATGATATAGAAATAATGAATGAAATCAACATGTGATCAAGGAATATCATTTATATATCAGCGATGACCGCACACATGATACACATTATGTACAACATTGTTTTGATATTATTTACGGTTCATTGAAAAAAACATGGAATTGTAATGAATGGAAATTGGATATGGCTAGATGGATGTGAAGGGAAATTTAAATATTCATGATCATTATTTTGGCTATGTTTCCTTCATAGAAAAAAAAATATTAAACATCGTTGGAATTTCTTTAAAACTGGTCATGGAAAAGGAGAGCACGACGGTGCAGGGACATGTGTAAAATGAGAACTTCGAAGGCATCAAATGAACCATTATGCCGATTGATTTGTGTGTGCTAATCAATTTGTTCAATGGTTTCATGTAAATCTCATCCATGAATGCAATCAAAAATCAAATGACGTGTGCATATATGAACTTTGTTTTCAAAACAAATTTATTCAACTTTGAATGAATTTAACATGTACATCTAGTAACATTTTACACACATGTACATAAATTGTTTATGCTGGACAGGTTTTTTGGCATATTGGAATCCAATATGTAAACAAATCAATTCCATATAACGCTAGCACCATTCATGGGACTCGATATTTACACTCAATCAAAATAAAAACATCCAAAATGTGTTTTCATTTGATAGTAGGAAGCTAACATGATTTTGTCCTATTTGCACAAAGGACACAAAATCAATAGACCTTTGTGAAAACATCAATGAAAATTATCTTTGTTAGAGCATAATACCACCTAGTACCATGGTCACATGCACCTACACACTTGTTGTAATCAATCAGATTTCAAGGTTACCAATGGTACATATACATATTCATATAGACAATGATATAAACAAGAGACAAGGAATGGAAGATAGAATAACAAATGCTTATATTATTCAATACATGTGAGGGTTCATACATGAAACCGAACCAACTCTTTATCTGGCTCTATATCCTATATATAACATTTACAATCAGTTACATAACTACTTGTTGGTTCAACTAACCGACACGACCTATGAGGTCAACCTAATCGAATTTGTTTACAATTAGTTGACTAAAGGACCTAGTCGGATAGCCGACTTAGGATCCTCCAACATCTCCCCCACCTAAAAATATTTCTTCATCATGAAGAAATGGAGAGATGACAATATTTGTGTCTGATTAGCTATGATCTTGTATTGTTCTTCACTATGGGTTGTGTTGACTGGTGGATGGTAGTTGTTGAACACATGCTTCTAGAATAGGCACAGTAGATACTAATAACTGATGTTGGAATTCTTCCCAAATGTGGAGGGAATTTTGTATGTGTATGGTAATAGTAAGACTCAACAAGTTATCCATATTTTTATGCATATATAAATTTATAATTTTAATCATGTTGATCCCCATGAGTTGCGTCTTTTCCTTAGCAGTGGAAAGCATTTGTTGCAGCTGTGGCCTAATTTTTCTAATGTTGGATAGTCTAGCTCGGACCTAGATGATCCAATGATGTTATTGTCTCTCTATTTTTTCAAGTTTATTGATTTCCAAAATGAATTGGTCATCAATGGTATGGGCCATTGCTTCGTTGGTGACTGGTCGGTGGTTTTGTAGTAAATTGATGAGCTCACTGGTCTATTGAATTTCTTCAAACACCTGGTCATAGAAGGTATACGAGCTCCCTAAGACATATGTGGTGATAGCAGATTTTGAAACATATTGTATTAACAGGTTGTGGGCCTCAGTAAATATTGTGAATCAATTTTCAAGAAAAAGAGGGGTTTCCTTGGCCTACGCTTGTCGCCTTTCTTTCAACTCCTCATGGAATGTCAACACAATGCTTTAAAAAATGAGGTATGGCTTTTCGAGGGGCTTGTCAGAGTCAATCCCTGTTGGAATTGTGATAAGTTGTCATGCCAATCTCTCACACTTGGATAAAAATTCATTCTTCTATGTTTTAAGCTGCTTCATTTGTTCTTTGGTATTCACTCTCATGTGCTTATATTCCCAACCAATTGCATCTGTCAATAGATCTGGTTCTTCTTCTTTGGATTTATGTTGGTTAAATGTAATTGTTGGACCAAGCTGATCAACATGAACTAATAGGTGTGTTTGTTGCTATGACTGTTGTATATTTTGTTGCTTTTGTTGTTGTTCTTTCTTTTATTTTTGCACTTTCATGTTATTTAATCTATCTTTCAGTTTCTTTTAGTTGTATACTTTCTAATGATGCTTTTCGGATTTGCTCTGTAACTAGGGTTATTACAATAGTATTGGGGCCAATGGTGTGGGTAATGTCAGGGGATTTGATGATTTTGGTAGTAATAAATATGGTAATAGGAGATGACAGTGGAAGTGGTGAAATAGGAAAAGTATTTAAGTTGGGATCGACTAGTAAGCTTATTTCCTCCTATGGTAAAGGTTGGTCAGCATTGTTTTCCAAATTTGGTTTGAAAGTTAGTGGCAATACAATATTGACAGGATTGAAAATGGGGTTAGTGTTGCAGGGTTCAAGAAGTTTAGGGTGTTGTGGTGCGATTGGTTGGTAGACATGTTGAGGTATAAAAGAATAGGTTTGATCTGCCACAATTTTATTGGCTGATTCAGGATTTGTTTGTAGGATAATCTTAGAGTATCCAATAACTTATGCTTTATGGATGGATGAATGTGGAAGTGAAATTTTTTTGGGAATGGTTAAGGTGGAATCTGGTGCTTCCTCAACTAAGATAGGTATTTTTACTATCCTTTTCCAGTCAAGGAGAAGATATGGTAGTTGGATGATGAATTATTGGAGTTCATTATCCTTTTGACCCCAAGCTTTGATTGGTGCTGGTAATTTATACAGATATGGATGAGTTAGGGGTAGGGATGTGGTGATTGTTGAATTCTGTATTTCTTATACAACTTGGGTCAGGAATGGAGGTGGTGGACTATGGGTGAGATCAACATATGGAGTCGTATCAAACCCGAGTTTCTATTTCATTGTGCCTAGTTGTTCTTGTCGCTCCTCCTCCTCTGTGATAAATCTGTTGATTTGTTTGTAGACTAGGATTTTGTTTTTGGCAAGGTTACCAATGATACATATACATATTCATATAGAAAATGATGTAAAAAAAGAGATAAGGAATAGAAGATAGAATAACTAAAGCTTATATTATTCAATAACACATGAGAGTTGATACATCAAACTGAACCAAGTCTTTATTGTAATTAGGAATATTGCACCTTCCATGGAAAGAAGTTGTTCCTCTGGTTTGAATGGTTTAGATCAAGAACAAATGAGTGAACGACAAAGGATGAAGACCTTCCCTGAATGTTGTAAACACCTGGAATAATGCTTTGAAGACGAACCTCTGTACCAAACATGTCAAACAAACAAGAACATCAAAGCTACCAGAAAATTATTCACACATCAATACTAGTGACTAGGGAATCCAGAAACATATACATGCGAGATCAATACAATAGATATGTGGGACAGAAATCAACTTTGCATTAAGAATGAATGAAGCTTACAACCATTTCCTTAGTGTTGACAAACTCCTCCACAAGACAAACACCTCATCCCCAAAAGCTCCAACTTGCTCTCTTGTGCTGTCCAATGGATTGGACTAGGTAATCAATTCAATAGCATAACAATATTATTTAGTTCTCCCCCTCAACTATGGATATGAGCTTGTATTTAGAAGGCTTAATGGATAGGGATAGTTGAGATAATCGTGGGTGAGGTGGCTCTAAGATCCTACCAAGAGGGATCTTGACTCCAACTAACCCATATTGATAGGGATAAGGGAGGACACGAGGCTCAAGTTCTAGAAGCCTCGAGAATATTCCCTTTTTCCATTTTTACCAAGGGTACTGCTTTTGTTCCCTTATGATAGAGTGGTTTAGGTGAGAACCTCTATTACGGAGATACATTCCTATGGCTTGGGGTACCACAATAGACATCTTGACTCCAAAAATCAATCCTTTCCAATATGCAAGAGAAACCAAATATCTAACACTGAAGGACCTCAAATCGTACCTTATTCCAGACAGTTGATGTAGATCCCCATTGATATTTTCAACTCTAGCTTGTATTGATAAATTGCTTCCTCAACAATCAGGAAACAATACAAGCATGATATATATATTTGTGTTATACCTAATCTAGCATATATAATCAATAACATATAAGCATTTAAAAGAATCCATGGATCAAATACACATTTAAACACATATTATTGGATAGGAAAAGATATTTCTATTACTATAAAAACAGAGATCACAAGAGTGACAACCTCTGTCGACACATATGTGAATCAAAGAAATTGAGTCCCCCACTTGGGCTTCCACCACTTCAATCCTCCATCTCTTGATAGGAAGCTCACAAGCAAAAGGAAAGCTTGGGAAGAACACAAAATTGCTCCAAGGGACAAAGGGATGCAGACTCAAGTATAAGCTCCGTCAACAGTAGACTATATTTTTCTTGCTCTATAATTCCTCCTTCTTCAATGTATTCAAAGGGTTCCTTATATAGCTCTTCAATGGGGTAATGAAGGGTTGAATCCGAGTGATCTCAAGGCATATGGAAGGCCAGGAGACTAGTGATTCAGATCCACATCAAGGAAAACTCCAAAAGAATTTGGCCTTTTGCACACATCTTGATGTACACAGGTTTAGAGGTCAAATCCACATATGTACGTGAGAAAGGAATTAAAAGTCACGTATGGCAATTTTAGCATGTTTTTAGGGATGATATTGGAAACATCAAAGGTACAAAAATGGTCCATGGGGTCTAAAGAGTCTACAAAGGGATAGGGAAGGCCATAAAAGTGTGATTCACCATGTGTGGTAAAATCAGCTCCATACCAATCATCTCCATGGATGCAACCACATAATGTAAAAAGTCACGGCTATAGTCGGGTGGACTAATCACCGAGGCCAATGCTAAGGCTCACTTAAGTGCATCAAAGGAATCCTGGGCTCACTCATCCTAGCAAAAGATAGTGTCCTTCTTCAAAAGACACATAAATCCTCTAGTCAAATTGGCAAAGTTAACGACGAATCGTTGTAAGAAGTTTGCCATGCCTTGCAAACATTGAAGATGTCTAATTTTTTCCAGGGGAGACAACTGAAGTACTGCCTCAACCTTCAAAGGGTTGACTCTTATACCCTTCTTGGAGACATTGAACCCTAATAAGCGACCAGATTTCATGCAAAATACGCACTTATGAGGATTTAACCTGATCAAGTAATGGTGGCACCTTTCGAACACTAATCTCAAATGGTAGGAATGATGCATCATTTGACAAGAATGAGCAGCAAGGTCATCCAAAAAGACTTCAATAATCAATTTGAGATCATGGAAGATCAAGGTCATAGCCCACTGAAATGTGGCTCTGGCGTTTTTAAGGCCGAAAGGCATCTTCCGATATGCAAAGGTACCCGAAGGACAAATAAATGCAGTTTTATGTTGGTCCTCAGGTTTAATTTGGATCTAATTGTATCAAGAAAAGTTTTCCATAAAGGAAAATACCTTGCTTCCCACACAATCATCAAAAATTTGATCAATAAATGGTGTTGGAAAATTATCCTTAGGACAGGCACGATTCAAGTCATGGAAATCAGTGCATATGCGGATCATTCCCTGTTTCTTATCAACCAGAATAGGATTTTAAACCCACTCTGTCAAGGGAATGAGATAGATAAAACTGACATTCAATAGCTTTTCTATCTCAGCCTTAATCGCGGGTGCTTTTCTAGGATTCACCACACACAAGCATTGTCGAACAGGCTTAGCATTATGATAAGTCAATTTCATGTTCAACAATGCGAGGGTTGATACCTGGCATTTCATCATAATACCAAGAAAAGATATCACAAAATTCTTTGAACAACTTGGTATACTCTTGAATCTCAGCATGGGAACATTCTGCCCCAATATAGACATTCTCAATCTTGCCAAGATTGTGAAAGATATTGATAGGAATGGTGGGAGATATATCCTCCATGTTTCCATCAGCCATTGGACCAAGAGAACTTAATGGAACCACAGGACTACCAATTCTCTCACTAAGAATATCCCTAAAATCGTCACGCTCCAAATGGTCAAGCTTGGGAAGAAAATAAGATCTATGATGCAACTCTTCCCAAGGTGGATCAACCCCAGACATGGCCTCCATAATAGCTTTGTCTGAAGGAAAAACACTATCAAGATAGTCATGTGCATGAGAAGATTGAACTTCCCATGCATGCAAGACATATCAGTCCTCCTCCTCCATCCATGAAGAGGAAGGACTGGGCTCTGCAACACATTCAATATTATATTTATAAGCTATCATAGTTGTAGGCAATGACATGTCCATTTCGATGGGCTCACTCGAAGTACTCGGTGTAGGAAGAATCCAAGGATCTTCCATATGGTTGGTGTGAAAAGACACTGATCTCAATGATGACAAAGCCTCACCAAAACTAGACCCAATCATAAAAATAGGTGCTGGACAACTAAAGCTTCCCATAAGGGATGGATACATGCCAACACCCACACTCCCAGTTGCCGACTGAGAGTGCTTAACAATTAGGATAGAAGCTCCCAAAGATGTGGTAACACACGGATTCTTGAATGATGTTTGATCAATTGTAACTATCTTCCCATTAAACGGAAAGCATTCAACTTGAAATAGAGAAGAAGCTATGGCTTGCATACTATACATCCAATTCCTACCCAGTAAGAGATTGTAGTCAAGGGGTGCATCAACCACCTTGACCTCTATCGCCACAGTATTCCCTCCCAAATGTACCTTAAGAGAAAAAAGAATTGCATGCAGTCAACATGGTAGCGGATATAGACAACTCGGGGGAACCCAAACCATTCCAACATGCCAAAGACATCATGGAAGCAGCAACGCCTTCATCAATCACAGTGCATTTGATGGTCATGTTAAGACATTATACATGAATCAAGAGACACATAGTAAGGCAAGCGAGGCTGTAGTCCCACAGTTTCAAATTTGATGAGGGAGGAAGAATTATCATCGTTAACACCGAGGGCAGAAAAAAAATCCTTCCTTTGTGAAGGACAACTCTAAAGTACTTCGATTGCAAACATCGCACAATGAGTGTGTCCCAAATCCTCGACAACAAAATAGTTCTGGGAGGCTTGGGGATTAGGATTGTGCCTCAAACGCTTAAGGACTCCCTTAGGAATGCAAGGTGAGACTTTAGGTTTATCCATAGGTTTTTCAATATGCAAAGGACTCCCAGGTGGAGCAGGTTCCTTTCCAAGGTCTGGTTGTGATGAACCATAGTTTTTTGCACGAGTCACAACCTTAGTAGCACGCACCATATTGATGCAACCATGACCACTAGACTCCGACGGATCTTGATCACCACCAGACTGATCATGGGTCCTCAAGTTCATGTTTTCATTATGAGGTAAAGGGTTGGTTAGCACAACTAGTCCCTACGCTATGAACCTCGATCCCTCTTCAATACGAGGGCACAAGTGAGTGAGGTGATTTTCTTTACACAAATTGCAAGGAAATTTAACCTTACATTTAGACTGCTTGTCCCCCCCCAGAATTTCGGGCATTCTTGTCATTAGGATTGGCATTTTCATTCTGATTCCCACCTTTAAAATTGTTCTTACCCTTCTTATTCCTTCTGAGTTGCTGGTTACCCTTCTGGTTTGACGATTGCATCGAAAGCACACTCGTCATTTGGGTGGGTTGAGATGAAGTCATGGATTGTCCCGAGGCATATTGGTTGATAGACAATTGAATGACTTATTGCACAATCGAATCCACAGGTTTGACACTCGTATAACCAACAATGCCATCGTCATGTGGTCCAGGTTTGACCTTAGGGTCAAAACTAGAACTCAGAGCATTAGGAATGATCTCATATAACAAACCATATTGAGCATAAATCAAGTCCAATTCCTGTGCCCTAAAAGTGGCTTGTTCCTCATTCTGAACTCTGGATGTAGAAACATCCTTCGCTATATAAGGCAATAACAATTTAAGGAACCAATCGAGGAGAAACTCATATGGTATGAAGGATTTAATCAATCTCTTTCGTCTATGCCACTCTTGGATATGGTCTGCGATATCCATGGCTTTGTCTTGCCGAAATTTCAATAAGATTTCCGTACCAACGTCGTAATGCACTGGTAGCTGGAAGTGGTTGAGAAAAGTCATGGCTATGTCATTGAACAAATCGAATTCCCCCCTAGGTATCTCTATGTACCATTTCGCTGCAAGCCCTGTGAAGGTGCGTTGAAACAACCTTAAACCAATCGAATCTCCATGTAAGGAATTTGAAGAGCACCATAGGTGAAATGTAGTAACATGTTCACTAGGATATTCTCCTGGTTTGCCCTCGAATTTGGGGATGTCTGAGGGAAGCTTAATAGGGATAGCCAGCGAAGCCGGGTCATGAGATACAGGATCGTTTGTTAGTCTCGACAAATCAGGTAGACTTAACGTTGCGAGGAAAGGGATCCTAAGTTGAGCAGGTTGATGCCACGCTCCCTGATAATTTTGGTTCACATAAGACTGATTACCATAAGCGCCATGGCCTTGACCATAGTTCCCTCCTCCCGTTTGACCCATGTAGGATGGCATGGAAGCACCATAATGTGGTGTACCTTGACTATGTGGGGCTACAAAGCCATAATTCAGAGAGTAAGCGGGTTGTTGATACCCGTACCCATAAGGTGAATAACTCTGTCCATACTACAACCCATAATATGGTCCATAATAAATCCCATGAGATGTCCCATGAGAAACTCCATAAGTAGGAATATGACCTCCAAAAGTAGGAACATGACCTCCAAAAGTAGGAATACAACCCCCCAAAACAACAGGAGGTACTTGACTCTGAAACACAACTACATGAGTAGCAGCAATGCAGACATGACTCGTAGCAACATTTTGTCCTAAAGGACCACATGAATGAGGGGGAGGAATAGCATTCGAAGAACTAGGAATAGAGGACGAAGGGACATGAAAAACTATGTAAGTGGTGTTCCCTATAGTCACTCATCTAGGTTCTGGTATCTGAATAGGACTACTAGCACTAGGTCTAGGAAGGTTCAATGTGACTCCTGTTTCCAAACCTTTCCACATGGAAATGACTAGGAATTCCCCTATGCATAGTGTTAGGTTCAAACTTTGACTCGGCATGCTGAGCCGAATCATGTGCAGGAATACCAGACATGTCATAACTAGTGCTCATAGGTTCATGATGAGTCTCATCGCCTGGAAACCAATACTGGTGACCTACAAATGAGGGATCATACCCAGAGTGTGTAGGTATATCAGGTGAAGGATCATATGTAGGAGTAGGCTCTTCTTCCTCAACCTCATTAAGTGAAGAAGGAAGCTCAAAAATTTCATCTTCATGATCTCCCATCATGTGTGAATCAATGTGAGAAGTAGTCCACCTGGACCGTCTATTTCTCTCTCCCAAAGGAGGAGGAGATGTAGAAGGTGGAAGTCCTGATAAACGACAAGAACAATGAGGTGCCCCACCTGAATCCACAATGACTCAAAAAATGAAAAAGATTCTTTAATTACGCAAACCCTAAGCAAGCTAGTGTGCACAGAGCATACACCAATAAAACCTAAAGCCAATCACAAGAAAACAAGGGTAGGATAAGTGATCTCTCGAATGAAGTAGGTATGTCTCACCTAGGAGAGGCTTGAGACTCCCATACAAAACAAGAAGAGGTTTATAACCAATTATTGTGGCCCTCAGCTTCAACGTGTATAGTGACTGTGCTGTCCGACCCCAACCTAGCTGGGACACCTACAGAATAACCCCTGTAAAGTACCCCCTCGATAACCTAGGTAAGGAAACTAAGGTCACCTCAATATAATCAATGCTCATGTGGACAGTCGTAGGTGGGATTGATCGTATGGGTAGGGTAGCAAAGCCCAAAACTCTCGAAAGAGCCCCTATATATGAATACAATACTGGAAATATCTCTGGTGCTACTCAGTTATACTCAGTTATAACCAGGGGTCATCCCAATCATTAACCGCTCACAATGCCTGATGCTTAACTCCCTTGTAAGAGGAGGATCCTGAGAAACACTAATTATACCAAGGAATTTCACACTCTCACCTAGACAGACACATACATGTTGTTGTTTAGTGGTCTTGGAAAATTTACTCACAATGAACTATTCCAAGACCCTAAAACCTAATCTTGTTGGTGTACCCTATCAAAGAAAATACTGTAATCCATTTTAATTAAGCATTGATTTTATTTGGATTTATTACTCAAAAAAGGTAGATGACCATGCAACTAATGGTGTTATGATGCAACATGAAGCAAAATGCACACCTAACAATCAATCCAAATGCATTGTGTTGAATGAAAATCAGGGCATGCTACTACGTGAAATGCAAAATTTTCTTCGAATGAAAAATGAAATCGTTCCTATATGAAAACCTGACTAATACTTCTCTAATCAAACCTAGTGCAAGTATCATGAAAATGCAAAGTGCAATGTATAATGATGCAAAGAAGCAATTTTTTTTGGATTTTTTTAATAACAATGAGATAATAAAGCAAAAGAATGACTCTACCACCCCCAGACTCTGCAAGCACAATCAAACAGCACTCACACAAAGTACTAAGGTAAAAGAGACCTAATGCACTAATCCCAAAACAAAAAATCAAAAATGCAATGGCAAGAACATTCTTAAAAAAAAATTACCCTAAAGAACGTGTCTCTGGTCAGAAACAAAGGTGTATACAGACTCTAGCAGTATCAAAGGAGACTCAACAATCATCAAAATTTACCGAACAACAATCAATCTTCCTCTGAAAGGAAAAACTAAGGGCATACGCAACTGTTCGCAAAAAACCCGCGTATGTACGCGGCTATAGCAGTCAAAACTACGTGTACATGCAGCTATGAGTTAAAAACTCGCGTACAGGAAGAAAAATGTATAAAAATGAAGGAAAATAGATAAGCTAAGACAAAATTCACACCAATTAGACACTACTAGGAAAACATGCGCCCATACCCGACACAGAAAGAGAGAAATCAGATCAATTCAAGAACATTGAATGTTGATAAAAAACCCCAAAGGACAACTACTAGGAACTCCCCAGCGAAGTCACCAATTCTGTTACGAAGAGAAATTCCTATGGCTTGGGGTACCACAACAGATAGCTTGACTCCAGAAATCAATCCTTTCCAATATGCAAGAGAAACCAAATATCTAACACTAAAGGATCTCGATTTGTACCTTATTCTAGACGGTTGATGTAGATCCCCGTTGAGCTTTCCAACTCCATCTTGTATTGATAAATTGCTTCCTCAACAATCAGCAAACGAGACACACATGCTATATATATTTGTGTTATACCTACTCTAGCATATATAATAAATAACATATAATCATTTAAAAGCATCCATGGATCAAATACACATTTAAACACATATTATTGGACAGGAAAAGTTATTTCTATTAATATAAAAATAGAGATTACAAGAGTGACAACCTCTGTTGACAAGTTTGCAAATCAAAGAAACTAAGTCCCCCACTTGGGCCTCCACCACTTCAATCCTCCATCTCTCGATAGCAAGCTCACAAGTAAAAGCAAAACTTGGGAAGAACACAAAAGTGCTCCAAGGGACAAAGGGATGCAGACTCAAGTATAAGCTCCGGCAGCAATGGACTATAGTTTTCTTACTGTATAATTACTCCATCTTCAATGTATCCAAAGGGTTCCTTATATAGTTCTTTAATGGGGTAATGAAGGGTCGAATCCGAGTGATCTCAAGGCATACAAAAGGCTAGGAGACAAGTGAGTTAGATCCACATCAAGGAAAACTCCAAAATAATTTGGTCTTTTGCACACATCCTGATGTACGCGGGTTTAGAGGTCAAATACACGTATGTACGTGAGAATGGGATTAAAATTCGTGTATGGCAATTTTAGCATGTTTTTAGGGATGATCTTGGAAACATCAAAGGTACAAAAATGGTCCATGGGATCTAAAGAGTCTATAGAGGGAGAGGGAAGGCCATATAAGTGTGATTCACCATGTGTGGTAAAATCAGCTGTAACAACCTCTTTAAAGACAAATAGCTTCCGCAGTGGCACCACTTCTCTATAACAAGACACAGGCGGTGCTGAGTAAGGTACTGCTGATTAGTCAAAGGGAAAACACGGTGCTATCTTTTTTCATGTAGAATTGATATCCAGAGCAAGTTTCCACTCCAAGTTTTTGATTTAGGGAAAACATAGGGGATAAGGATCTCATCACATGATGGTGCTAGGATTTAGGTATAACAAAATGCCCCCCAAAGCATGAGGCTTAGAGGGATATGATAAGTGATATATTTGAGAGAACAAGTTGTCACTTCGAGGTGAGAATGTCAGCTCAGTTGGAGAATGTCGTCAAGTAGGCATCTATAGTACATCAATACTTTTGTCTCATAGACAAATGTAACCAACTCATGGATGCAGACCAATACAAGGCAGATCCATGAGAGGAATAAACAACCATGGCTACTAGAATACAACATAGATCCATGTGATAGAGGACTCAAAGTTGGACATAGCTACCAGACATAAAATGTATATCTATGTCATATAGATGCAAATTTGAGCATAGCGATGACCATAAAAATATGTATCCATGCTAGATATGTAAAACTCCATCGCAGCCTGGGGAAAGAAATGAGTTCTAAAAATGTACCTATGGTCTTCGTCTTGTACTCCACAAAGTACTATTCTATCCATGTGATTACAATGTTCTAAAGTAAAACATGGTAGAAACCACTTGATTACCAGCCAATAATGTGAACCGTTAACAAGTGCGAGGGAGATCACCATTGATGTCAATGATTTCCAAGGTACGCTAGTACAATCTACTAAGTGTGAATAGATGTCTTGATGTTGAACACCCATTCAATTCTATTGATCAAAGGTCAATGATGTGAACATATGTCAAGAGCAAGAGAATCTGTCATTGAGCCATACATATCTCAAGGTACTAAATTTGTTTCTAAGACTATTTCCTGGATGATGAGCCGATGTCGATAGGAATAGTCTCATCAAAGGTAGTCCATGATGAGTCCCACATCGATGACACGAAACTCAGAACAAATTTCTGGAATGATGTGAATGAGGTAACCATAATACTAACTCAAAAGTACTGACACCAAGACTATTTTGAATACATAGGTAAACTTCTTCAACTTCCCTTTGAACATCGGGCAGCATGACAAAAGAATTGGAAGCATGAATAGACCAGACAAACACACAGTGCAACAATGGACAATGCATTCTTTTGAAATACTCAAAGGAGTGACATGACTCATGAAAGTGGATCATCATGGAAATTAGTTGAATACCCAATTGACTGAAATGATATGTAGACAAGTGCCATGTTCAAAGGAAATGACAAACTACTACCATTTATTTGCAAAATGATTCCCTTACCATTTTCCCCATCATGGTTGATGAGTGTCTCTTTTAGTTTTTACGAGTTCAAAAGAGGGTAACAAACACTCATTATAACTCATCCGAAGACAAGTCCAAAATCATATGTTTTATGAACCTGAGAGAGGAGGGGTTCGTTTCCGAAAGAGGGTCTCTCAAAGTTTAATTTAATGAGTCCAATGAAATTTAACTCGTTATCGTTCATGTTTAGAGAGTCTGAACAACTACGGAAGAAGACTCCAAAGGGTCCTTTTTTGTATGATTTAGTCCCTAAGGCCCAAAAAAGTATAAAATAATACCTTATAGAACTCTTCCATTCATGATTGTCTGGAGCACTCTTTTTTCGTAAATAGTCCATCCAAACCGAAAAAGAGATAACCTACCGTCGGAGAGACGAATCTTCAAATAATTTTACGAGTATGAAGAAGGCAAGTACTCGACTATATTTTCACATTTTAAGAGTCCAAAAAGAGCTTAAAGAATACTCTATTAACCTTTTTCATGTTTGAATCAAGAGCACGAAAAAGTAATAAACTAAGCTCAAACCACTTTTCATGTTTTAACCAAAGCACGAAAAATGAAAAGTAAGCTCAACACCATCTTACTGTTGTTAATGAGCTCAAAGATTGGTTTCATTTTTACTCAAGCTCGAAACCAATGGGTAAACTATGCTTGAAAAATCCCATTAATATGATATACAAAGGTTGGAAGCTTTCCCCCATCATGATTGCTAGCGAAGCTTACCCCTACCATGGTTTCTAGGGGCTCGACATGCCCCCAAGCTTCGTTTCGTCTGATGATTCTTCTTCCATACCCAACCTAAAATGTTGATTACTAATGTGAAAATGTTCACCATGGGGGTAGGAAGAATGAGAATCAGGCAGGTGAAAAGAAGGTTCAAGTTCTAACACTAAAGGGAAGACTTAACTCAAGGGAAAAGGATCTGTTTCATTTTTACACAATCTTGAAATGGAAGGTAACTATGCTTGGAACATGGTTTCATTTTTATGCAAGCTTGAAACCAAAAGTTAAACTATGCTTAAAGAAACCTACTTCAGTTTTTAACGAGCTTGAAATAGAAAATGAACTATGCTCAGGAATGGTTTCTTTTTATGCAAGCTTGAGACCAAAAGGTAAACTAGGATTGAGGATATCCATTTCATTTTTTAACGATATTGACAAAGAATGGGAACTTTGCTCAAAGGCATCTGTTTCATTTTTTAACGAGCTTAACGCAGAATTGGAACTTTGCTCAACACATGGTTTCATTTTTATGCAAGATTGAAAGAAAAAGTTAAACTATGCTTAAGGAGTGGTTTTATTTTTTAACGATATTGAAACCAAAAGTAAACTATGCTCTCAAACCTACTCCTAGCGAACATGATATCCAGAGGTTGGTAGGTTGCCCCCATTACATAAAAGCTAGTGGCTTAGCTCCATTATGATGTTCATAGACTAGAGCCATGCCCCCAATTTACCTATTATGGGAAGAAGCTAACTGTAAGAAGGGGAAGGAATCACAAGAACATGCGGCACATTCAGGGTAGTCTGATTACTAGGAGTCACGCGATGGTTAGGTGTAAAAAAGGAAACCTGGTCAATGGTCACAATATTCCCATCATGGGGAAAATTCATAACTCTAAAGAGTTTGGACACTACAGCTTTCATGGCATAAACATAATCACGTCCAAGGAGTAGATTGAAATCTAAAGGACCTTGGACCACCATAACATCAATACAGACAGTTTTCGCTCCTAATGTAGTAGGAAAATAAGGAAGGGTCCCTAAAGGTGCAGTACATATTCTATTAAAAGCTAGTATCTGATCAGTGGATTGCACAAGCTGAGGTGAACCTAAATCTTTCCAAGCAGTTGAGGATAGAATAATAACAGAAGCCCCTTCATCAACAATAGTGCAAAGAATCCTCCTAGCAGTAACATTCACAACTATCTAGAAAGGAACACTTGAATGAAGACGATACTCTGTTAGATTACTCCAGTCAAAGGAAATAAACTCACTACTCAGAGAGGGTTCTATTGAAATAGACAAAATTTCCTCTTATAGAGAACAATCAAAACGTAACATGAAAACTTCAGCAGGTTTCGGTTCATTCTCTACCGTAAGAGAAGAACAAGATGAAGATTTGGTCAAAGAGACTACTTCAATCTTAACACTCTCTAATGAAAGAGTGGGATTGGGTGAAGATGACATTGACTCGACCACTTCAACTTCATTCTTCAAAAGAAGAGTGGGATCAACCATAGATAAATCTAAATTGACAACTTTAACTTCACTCTCCAAAGGAAGAGTGCGATTGATCACGGGTGAAACTGAATCAACCACTTGATCAGCCAATGGGGGTTCAAGAGACAACTTATGATAACCTTTTGGAAGCCATTGGTGAGGAACAATAAAATATTCCAACAACTTAGAAGCTTCATCCATGATAGTACAAAGGTAAGTAAAGTGCATGTCTTTACAAAGAAAGCAAGAATTTATAACTTTACCCTTTCGACTCTTAAGCAATGGGTCACTGGTTGAGGGAGTATCGTCAACATGATGATTAGAGGTTGATGACATAGACAGTTTGGACCTTTTAGGCCACTCTTCTTGTACATGGGAGAGACCGGGACACTCCTTAAGAAGGTGGTCCCCCTTGCAAAGCTTACAAGGGAGCTTAGGTTTTTCGAGCATTCTCGTAGAATGAGAAGCATCCAAAGAAGATGGTTGCTACTTTTTTCTCTTTCTTATCCTTCTTATTCTTACCCTTCCCTTTCTTCTTCTTCTTATCCACATGACTACTAACCATAGAGATTTGGTCAAGTGAAGAAGAAGAAAGGGGTGAAACAACAACCAACGAAGAAGGAGAGGGATTAGGTTGATTTCAATCCTATCCCAGAGAAGAGGTGACATTTGAGACATTAGGTGTAACAGGAATTACCAGATTAAACAACCATACCAGTAATCCTATAGTTAACCCAGAAAGATTTAGAGTGGTAATAAAGGGAGGACTAATACCTTCACTTGGAGGGAATACAAAAGGTACACCTTGGAAAGGGATCTCTTGATTGGTAGTGCCAGATGTGGATGCCATCTCTAAACTCTCTAGAAATCTCCTAAATACCATGCACAAGCAAGTAATACTCAAACTAAAAGCAATAAGGAAACATGTGAAAGGAGCGGATAAGAATCAGGAACCTCACAAGACAGGCCAAAAGGATAACTCAGATGGTTTGAGGATTCCTAAAAAGGGTCTCCCAATATACGCTAGGTACATGGGAGCTCAAATTGGTAGTAGTGATGTCTAATGCACAACCATTCACAAGTGTCCTTCCTATATACAATCGAGTACGTGAAGTACCTTTCTATATACCTCAAGGGTATGTGAAAGGCCATTCGATATACTGATGGTACGTGGAAGAACCACACGAATCCTGGGTTGTAGTGCAAACAAAGTAACGACAGCTCTTACGCTTAACGACGCCCAAACACGTCACTAACTTATCACTCAAATTGCTAAAATTTTTAACCTAGTACTACCTATTAACCCAAAAAATCCCTCACTTAGCTCTACATGGCCTACACCACCCAAGGACACCCATGCACGACCCTGATTTCACCCCATTAGACCCCCACACCCTCAAAAAGGCTTAAGAATGAGAAAAAGGGCTTAAAAACCCCAAAAAAGAGCCTAAATAACTCTCCTAGGGGATAAAACCTCCAAAATGGGGCTAAAACCCCTCAAAGGAGCCCAAAACCCTAAAAGGAGCTAAATTTAGGGTGGAAGGGGATAAAATCCCAAAAAAGGGGGCTAAATCCCTAACCAAAGGCTCAGAACCCTAAAAATGTTATAAATAGAGGGGTGGGGGTCACTCTCAAAGCACTTCTCCCTTGCATACTGTTATGCTGCTCGAGTGGATGCCTTAAGACCCTTTGTCTCTCAAGCCACCCACACTCCCTCTCCTCCCTCTTCCATTGAGCCATACCTCCCCCATCCAAGAGAGGTGCTTCTTTAAGCCAGGGCATGGTGGCCCATTCCAGCAAGAGAAGGTATAGCTTGTTGTTTTCTTTGTTTGATTTAATAGTTTATTTGCTTTCTAATCCATGGTTTATTTGTAGGTTTATTGCTTAACTTGTTTTGCAGGTATTTCAGTCTCTAACATGTTGTCTGCAGGTAGCTGGAGTTAAACCCTAAAAGTGTTTGCAAAGGGGTTTTCAGTCGTTTCTCTTCTTTCTATTCTATTTTTTTTCTATCCATTTTTACTGCATTATCCATCCAAGAACCTATCCTTCCGTATTATAGACGGAAGGTAGCCATTCCTACCTTGTAGAAAGGGAGAAATCCCTGCTACATAACTGGTGACCATACCGAGTCGATCCCACAAGATCCCCCGGTTTGTTTTTCAATATTTCAAGTTTTATTTCAGTTGTGCCCTAGGTTAATTTTTCTATTAAATCTAGTTTAAAATCTTGTTTATTTACATTTTCTATTACTGCCAAGCATCCAAAAGGAAAATCTGATTCCATTTGGCCATAGTGTAGGTTATTGTCAGCCAGATCTGACTCGGGGTCAAAACATTTTCCTTTTCAGAGCAGGTCACACTTATCGGGACTAAACAAGAGACCAAGTCGCTCATTTGGGCCTCAGAGGTGCAACTAGGTCACCCTTTTACCCTTGAAAGGTGTGACTACCTTCAAAAAGACAACCCTCTTATGTCTGCAAAATCTGAGCGACGCCCTTGCCACATTTGACCCAAAATGTGCAATCTGTCACTCAAAATTGGGTTTTTAATAATTAAGGACTGGTGGCTCAACTGCCTCTGTCCATCTGAGTTGTTTGTTTTCGTTTCTGTTTATGTTAACGACAATTTCCTATACAGAACAAAGTGTAAATTAAAAATTAAATGGGTTAATGAATATAGTTTGACTAAAACTTACCTAAAATCAACAATCTTGCTTACCCTTCCTCCTCTACCCAATCATCACCCTTTGGGGTATTCTGGGATAAGACAAAGGGCATAGCTCATATAGTAATAGGCCCTTCATCCAATATTGTTCGAAACCACTAAAAATGGGTGACTTGGAAGGTAGAAGGGGTAGAGAAGGAGGGATTCTCATGGCGCTCAGTGCATATTATCCACCTGAATGGCACTTCTCCATCCGAGTGCCGACATTCCTCATGTTGGCACACAAAAGGACATTTATGGATTGAAGGTTGCATAAAACACTATAGATGGGCATATTATGAACTACATTTATCATTCATCCAGCTGGTTATTTTTACCTTTAAATATGTCAAGTCCTGTATGCGACTCTTTATATATGCAACTCGCGTGTTGTACATGAGTATCGGTAATTGCATCTCGCATACAGATTTGTACGTGGGTTCCCCTTAGAGAAACTCGCGTGTCATACGCGAGTTTCCAGTGTTAATACCCGCGTACACCTTCCCTTGACATTAAAAATAATAAATCATGATTATTTGAGATTTGTGAAGCCTTTAACCTTAATCACCTTAACTGTATCAACCTCCTCAACCCTTGAAGCTGCCTTATTTCACCAAGTATAAATAAAGGCCTTGGGGAGGGTATTAATCACATACACTTGGAGAGAAAAGTTATGCTGGTGGAGTCTATTCAGAAGTCTTTGGATTAGTGGAACTCAGAATCCTTTGGTTATATAGGAGTCCTTGTCTCAAGCATTGGATTGTAATCTAAACTCATTCATTATTGTTAATAAAGAGAATACTTCTTCCATATGTGTCTTGAATGTCTTTCATGTATCATGGTTTGATGAATTCTTATGATTAAGCACTCTGTATATGATTTATCTAACTTATTTATATACATGTATCATCTTGTATTTGGAGGATTTTCTCTTGAAAGGTGAAGGAGAAGCATCCCTGAAGGCTTTGGAGGAGAAGGAGAGCAAAAGAGGACAACTAGGATCAACCATCGTGTATCAGGTGAGTCTTTCCTATCCTCCTATTTCCATTACTATAGTCTAGAGTCAATTTCCTGCAAGTTTCATGAGTATGTTGGTAACCCTAGACCTTCGGTTATAAGGTGTTTATTCCTGTACAACAGAACTGGTGACTCCACTGGGGAGCCCAGACTACTGTAGGTTGTTTCTATCACCCCTGACCAGTCTTTGCCTTGAAGTTTATGTGTGGTATTTTATCCTGGTTCATGCTTATCACAGTGTTTGAAAGTCTTGTGGATTTATCTTATTTTTTGAGAAAATTTGTGTACCTGTATGTGGGTTGCTCTTCTACATAGTCGCGTATAGAGGCCTGCATACGCGGGTTGCTCTCTTGGACAGTCGCGTACAGTACATGAGTTGCCCTTCTACACAGCCACGTACAAGCCTGGAAATAGGGATATTTTAGGCTAGGGTTTGCTTGTCCCTGTCTTTGTATAATTCCTATTTGTTAGTTGGCTTTCTTTATGGATACTTTGCTGTTAGTCTGAAGACCACCGTGACCACACTTTGTGCTTTTTCGTAAATCCCTTGGGTTTCTTTTGTTTGGATTGTCTTCTATTTACATTTTGAAGTAGCTTGGCCTGTTTGGGTTATAGGTTGAAGTGTCTTTTTCTGAATCAGTGATCAGGGTTTTGGGCATTATTTTTCCAGCTTATCTTTTGATAATGGTTGGTTTGTCACTTACCTTTATGAGTTTACAGTGATTTTTTTGTCATTGTGTATACCCAAGCTAGGGTTCCCAGTCTCCCTTTGTTGGTTGATTCTTGGTTCTTTTAACCTGTTTACTTCATCTTGTTTATTTTATACAGTTGATTGGATCCAAGTATACTCAAGTTTAGTGCATTGTAGAGTTTGGGCATTTTTTTAAAAAGGGAAAAGAAAAACATTTTCAAGCTTTTGCATAAGTAGTTTTCATTTCAGTTTTAAAAAATATAATCTCAAAAACTACAAAAAAAAAACATAGTCTTAGTTTCTCTTTATCATTTGCATTTGTTCATCAATATATATTTACAAAGAAAAAGAAGTTTGCTTTAGCAGTGGTAATTTGCTTCGAAAAAAATACACCTTTACTTTTTTATTTCTTATCGAGTCAAAAACACCATAGTTCATCACTCCATTTCCTTCCGAGTAAGAAAAATCCCTTTAAAATGAACGCAATAATTAAAATTTACTAGTAATTTTTATTTTTAGGGGCCTTTCACCTACTAGCTTAGGCTATACTTGTGGGATAGGAAGTGCAAACTTCCCATAAGTTTTAAAATTCAGACGTAGTGGACCTTTCTTTAGGTAAATCCTTGACTTTATCAATTGTATCTCGGAAGCTCCTCTCAAAAGGGAGTCAAGCACGAGGCCGCGTGGAGGCATTGGACTGAGGAGATAACCCTTCGATTCCTTGTCAAAACATAAATCAGGACTTTTATGCATCTAGGGATTCTGTCCTAGATAGAGTTTCGGGCTCAGCTACCCTACCCATGCGTATAAGTCAGGCTTGCGACTGTCCCCCCAGACTATTGGTATAGCTAAGGTATCTTTTAGTCTCTTGACATTTAGGGTTCATACCTAGGTAAACCAAAAGGCTATTTCTGGTTCACCTTGGATGGGATTGGAAGGTAACCCTTGTTGTAAGTGTAGGAGGGCAGTGGGTGATTCCTCTGCTTATGCCTAAGAACCACTTCAAGGACGCCAAGTAATCGTTCATCAGCTTTCTTCGGGAAAGTATATCTTTCACCCTTGATTGATTGTTTGAAACTTTAGGATTTTTATAGTGTGTGCTCTGTGGTTTTTCCTATGTTTAGTTGGCCTTAGGGTTTGATTTGTCAAATTTTCAATCATGGAGGACCAGCAATATTAGAAGTTCAAGAAGGTTGCGAAACCTTCCTCCTCTCATCACATTGGAGCCTCCACCTCCACCCCAAAGGTGGAGATTGGACATGGACGGTTCATTTGAACCGGTAGGAATAAGCAAAGTTCTTAGTGAACCAGAACTAATAGCTAACTTTTTTGATCTTGATACATTTGAGATAGAAGACTTGCAGACTAACGAGTTTGCAAGGAATTTTAACACCCCCTTGACTGATTTAAACGATCCTGTGATCGTACAGGTTAGACCTTTTGATTCACCTGTGTTAGGTGTCCCTATAGGTAGGATTATGTCTTCTGCGGAAGAAATCTCTTTTGTGTTCACCTCAGCCATTCCGTTTGAAGGGGTACTACCTCCCCCAGTAAATGCCCCTAGATCTAGTATACCTTCTACACCTTTGACTCCAGCTAGCCAGGTGGTTCACCTGCCGGTTCACTCAAACCTAGCAGGTACTTCTGGTGATATAGTTACTGGGATCCCCAGTATACCTACTATTCCTTCTTCCTTTCCATATACTACCTAGAGAGGTCTAGTAGGATCCTCGGCATTATTCCAAGGATTTCCTTGGAATGGGGGACACATTCCCCCATCCACTCCATACGTAGGCCCATCACCTTCCTATGTAGGAGTGCAGTTTGGGAACAATACCTCCTATGGGAAAATTTTCCAAACTCTGATTTGAGCTCCGTTTACGAGCTCTACCATCTCTTGTCTTTTATACCCTAGTTTCGATTCGGACGGCCTAAACTTCTTATACTACACTTCCAACACACAATCCCATGGCTTACGAATGGAATCCGTTTCAAAGTAATCTACCCACTTCGCAATCGGTGGCAGCGGGAAACCCCACTTTTACCCATGGGCATTCTGGGGCAGGTCCCTCTAATCCCCAGACTGGCACATTTAGTACCCCGGTTCGACCCAAACTTTCATTCCTAGAAACCTTAAACTTGCCAGATTTGTCAAAATTGATGAATGACCTGGTGAGGCATGATCCCTCATGGCCACCTGTTCCCACCAAATTGCCATCGGACATCCCTAAATTATAGGGCAAAGTTCATGAAGATCCTGGGGCTCATGCCACCACATTCCATTTATGGTGTTCTTCAAATTCACTGAATGAAGATTCAGTTAGGTTGACGCTGTTCTAGAGAACCTTGACAGGTACCATGGCAAAATGGTATATTGACTTGCCTTCTGCTACTTTCAATAGTTTCTGGGACTTGGCTAGTGCATTTCTTAGCCACTTTCAACTTCCGGTCCGATATGATTTCGGAATAGACTTTTTATCTACCTTTAGGAAAAACAAGGCTACCCACATCTCGGATCACATCCAAGAGTGGAGGAGGCGAAAGAGCCTTATAAAAGCCACTATTCTTCTCGAGTTCCTTTTAGAGTGGTTCCTTAAATCCCTGTTTCCCTACATATCTAAGGATGTATCCACCTCAGGAGTGATGAATGAATAAGAAGCCATTCTCAAGGCCCAACAACTAGATTTGATTTATTCACAATCTGGTATCTTGTATGAGATTATCCCTGAGGCACCGAGGCCTACACACAATGTGGAGAATCCTAAGCCTGGACCCCATGCCAATGGTGTGGTTGGGTCCATTAACTCTCCCACTGTAGAGTCTTTAGCTAATCAAATTCATCAGTTGTCTATCAAGCAGCCTATGGCAGAGGAAACAAAAGCTACCCCCTCCCCCCAGAATGAAAACGTTTTTGCAAAAACCTCTAAGAAGGGAAATCAATAGCCTGGTGGGAAGAAAAAGAGAGAAAAGAAAGGAGAGGGAAACCAAAAAAAGAAGAAGCCCGCAAACAATGTTGATGGGGGAAAGAAAGAAAAGAAGAAGGTCAAGTTCCTATGTAAATTATTCCACGAGGACCACCTTACTCACCTTTGTCCCCTTATGGATCAAGCCCAGAAGCTACTTAAAGTTCAACAACCGACTGTCCTGAAGGATCCTTTTCCCCAAGGATAGAAATCTGCTTCAGCTTCTAATGTAGCAGGGGGCACTCAAAATGCCCTTGACCCAAACTATATCAACATGGTTCGATCTTCGACTTTGTTGCAGATGAGGAATACAAATTATGAGAAAGAGACTTCTGAGAAGGGTAAAGATGTAGGTGAAACTTCTAACCCTCTCACGATAGAGAAACCTACTGAAACTATGTCGAAGATACCTAAAGGTGTCTTCAAGAAGACCTTGCATAACCCTAATGCTAGGGCTACTTCAAACTACTCAGTGGTTGAAGATTTAGCTCAAACCCCATGTGCAATGTCAGCTTTAGAGGTGTTACAGAGTTGTCGCGCTCAGCAGGATGCTCTCTTAGCAGCTTTAGGCAGCATGGACTCATCGATTCTCATGGAAAAATTTCATTTATCTGATGTTAAAATTCACCTAGCTTACCATGGAGCCTTATCAATAGATGTCATCCATGGTGGTAATACCATTGGAAGGGAAGTTGTTGATGAGGGTGCTTCTACATGTGTTATGTCCTTGACCTGTTGGAAATCTCTCGGATCCCCAGAGCTGGTCCCATCAAACACTCTGCTTACTGCTTTTGATGGAAGGTCCTTCTGTTCACATGGTATCTTGTCAAATTTTGAAATTAAGTTGGTAGGAAAAGCAATGTCTATTGAGGTGGAAGTGATTGATGCTCCTTTGGACTATAATCTGCTTCTGGGAAGAAACTGGACTTATGCGATGTCCGCTATTGCGTCAGCTGTCTTTCGTGTAGTGGTTTTTCCACATGAGGGAAAGTTGGTTACTATTGACCAACTTGATTTTACCTGAAAAGGTCATTTAGAGTCTAATGAGTTCGTAGTGCCATTGGTTGATCAGGTCAAACCTGTTGCATAGAGCTTGGGGGCTGGAATGTACACATCACTGATGGGAACATTTGATCTTCCAGCCCCAGTTAATTATATTGGTTCTACTAGTGTGGGGAGGTCCATCGCTATGGTTGTTGATAGGACTAATCCTTGGGTTCTCCCATCCCCCCACAAACCAGAAGTGCCCTTATCGACAATGGAGGTAGCTTATCAAGCTATCACTCAAGCCACTATCGATCCCATTCCAGATCCTCTAATAGTCTCAGAAGATCTGGAAGAAGTCTATTTTCCTGCATGGGCAAAAAACTCTTTGCACTCTATCGATTGTTTAGACATGGTTTTACCTTCTAATGAAGCCATTCTGGAAGCCATGAGTGGACATGGTAAGATTTGTGAGTATATTCATCATTGATCCTATTTTCTTCCAGAACTAAGTAGAATAGAAAATCAAGAGTTTCATTTGAGACTGTCAGAAGATGTTGATATACCTATCAATCCCTTGCCTAGGGAAGGAATGTTTACCGAGGGGAATATGGAAAATATTTCTACCACTATACCTATTAACATCTCTGTAAACCCTGATGTCATGGAAAACATATACATAGGTGCAAATTGCTCTCCTGAAGAGATTGCCATCTATACTGCCCTGTTTAAGAAATTATGTGATGTCTTTGCCTGGTCATAGGAGGAGATTCCAGGCATAGATCCATCGATTGTTGAACATGAAATCTGAACATATCCTGATGTCAAGCTGGTTCAACAAAAGTTAAGACCTGTTAACCCACGCAAAGCGGTGGCTGTGAAGGATGAATTTGAAAAGCTGTTGAAGGCTGGTTTTATCTATCCCATCGCTTTGACAGAATGGGTATCCAACCCTGTTCCTGTTGATAAGAAGCAAGGGACTATACATGTTTGTCTAGACTTTAGAGACTTAAATAAATCTTGTCCTAAGGAAAACTATACCACACCTTTTATAGACCATATTATAGATACTTGTGTGGGAAGTGAGGTGTTCTCGTTTATGGATGGTTTCTCCGGATACAATCAAATTCAAATAAAATCGGAAGACCAACATAAAACTGCTTTCATTTGTCCTTGGGGTACCTTCACGTACAAGAAAATGCTCTTTGGATTGAAAAATGTTGGGGCAACCTTTTAGCGGGCTATGAGCTTTTCCTTCCATGATATTAAAGCCATTGTCAAACCATACCTTGATGATCTACCTGCACATTCTCGTAAGAGGATTCAACATCGAGATCATTTAAGGTTGATATTTGAGAGATGTAGACATTATAAAATCTGCTTGAATCCCCACAAGTGTGTATTCTATGTTGAGTCAGGAAGATTGCTCGGGTTCATTGTCTCTAGTATAGGCATCCAGGTGGATCCTTTGAAAGTTGAGGCTATTGTGAATCTACCTCCTCCTTGTTCTATCAGGAAACTTCAAAGCCTGCAAGAAAAGTCTAATTTTCTTCGACATTTTATTGCAAACTATGCCAAGATTACTAAGGGTTTCATGTGCCTGCTCAAACAGGACACCGCATTTGTATGGGATGAAAATGCACAACTTTCATTCGAGGTATTGAAAAGAGCTTTGTTGTCGGCACCCTTGTTACGCCCGCCAAACTATTCTAGGGACTTTATATTATATCTGGCCGCATCGGAGTCGACCATTGGGTTAGTACTATTCCAGGAGGATGATAAGCTTGTAGAGCATGTCATTTATTATCTTAGCTGTTCTTTGGCCAGACCTTAACTTAAATACTCCCATGTTGATAAATTAGCCTTAGTAGCCGCTTATGCTGTTCAGAGGTTACGTCACTACATTTTACTAAGGACCACAACAATAGTGGCGGATGTGAATCCATTTCAATACGTTTTATCCCGATGGATTGTTGGGGGAAAATTCAACAAATGGATAGTCATTCTTCAAGAGTTTGACTTGGATTTTTGGTCCACTAAGTCTAAGAAGTCTTTAGTTTTTGTTGAACTTATAACAGAATTTCCTACTAAAGAAGATGTAGCTGTTGAAGATGACTCATTCCCAGATGAGCACATCTTCTTAATATCCACCTCTGATCCTTGGTATGGGGATATTCTTATATATCTCTAGACTTTGAAGTATCCTTCAGCTTCCTCAAGGGAGGAACGACATAAATTACACCTTCATGCCAAGAACTACCTCATTATAGGAGATACATTATATCGACGCGGGGTAGATTCTGTTTTGAGTCGTTTCCTTCTCCACAAGGAAGCGAAGATTGTCCTGAATGATTCCCATAGCGGAGCATGTGGGGGTCATTTATCTGGGTTAGCAACGGCCCAGAAGATATTACGTGCTGGTTATTTCTGGCCCCCGATCTTTAAAGATTGTGTGGAAGCAGTGAAGCTCTGTCATTCGTGTCAGCTTTACACCAGGAAAATGCGGTCACATCCTGCTCCATTATTTCTCGTTGTCTAAATAGTCCCCTTCATGAAATGGGGGATTGATTACATGACATGCAACCTAGCCTCGGCTGGGGGGCATAAATACATCATTGTCGCTGTTGAGTATTTTACAAAATGGGCAGAGGCAATGCCTACTTTTAAATTCGACGGGGAAACGACAGCTTTCTTTATATTCAATCAGATTATAGCACGGTTTGATATACTCAAAGTGATTATCACTGACCATGGCAGTCATTTTCAAAATAACATGATGATGGAACTGACCACTATGCTCGGATTCGGACAAGAACATTCATCTTCATACTATCTCGAAGCAAACGGTCAGGTTGAGGCTGTCAACAAAACTTTAAAAACTATCCTTAAACGTACAATTGATGCAACCTATTCTAATTGGCACATCATGCTATATCTTGATCTTTGGACCTACCAAACTAAAGTAAAAACTGCTATGGGTTTCTCCCCCTTCCAACTCGTTCATGGAGTGGAAGCAGTTACTCCAATTGAGTGTGAAATCCCGTCTCTAAAAATAGCCATTCATGTGTTACTTGATACGACTGAGATTGAGGAATGTCTAGTACATTTAGAACACCTTGATGAATAGTGTAGAGATGCACTGACTACTAATCAAGCTCATAAAAATAGGGTCAAAACTCAATATGATAAATCGGTCAAACCTCGGGTTTTCTCTGAGGGGGAAGTTGTCTTGCTTTGGGACCAAGACAAAGAACCTCTGGGGGCAGGAAAATTCAAGGCTTTGTGGTTAGGACCTTATGTCATGTGGAAAGTTTTGAAGAAGGGCACATATGAGTTAGTTGATTTTGATGGGAATAAGCTTCCCGAGCCTAGAAATGGGCTCTACCTGAAAAAGTACTATGCTTAAGCTTAGCACTTTTTCTTGTATTTTTATGTACATTAGATTATTGGTTTTGTTTTTTATACTATTTGATAGTTGTTGTAGATTTCTTCTGAAAGGTATATAGGGTTCCCTGATGGCGCCAGCCGTCACACTTGTAACCTAGCTTTAGCAGCATGGGTAATTTACTCTCCCTCAGGACAACTAGTTGCTGCAGGAGATATTGTTTAGGTCCTGCTTCTAATAATGTTGCTGAGTATAGGGCTGTAATTGAGCTCCTATGGGATGCTTTGTCACATGGTATCACCTAGCTTGAGGTCCATTTGGACTCTTAGCTAGTGGTTTCCCAGCTCAATCAGGCTTATCAGGTACGAAATCCTATTTTATTACGTCAGTTCATGCAAATTTGGTTATTGGAAAGACATTATGAAGTTATTACATTCAATCACATTACACAAAATCAGAATTCATTGACTGATGCATATGCTAATTACATTTTAGATTGGCATCTCACACACATTTTATAAAGATATAAAGAAAACATATAAAAAACATTTGTAAATAAAGTAACAACAATATATATATATATGTAAAATATCTGTCGATAGATAGGTCGAGTCTGATCCTCTGATCCTGTCATAATGGTATAATATACAAAAAATGTGGATCGTTGTCCATCAAAATGTCCTCGATATAAGCAGGACCACCATGGTCACTTGGACCACCTTGGTCCCCATGGTCCCTCTGTACTCTGGCTTCCTCAGCCTCTTTGGCTTCGGCTGCCTCCAGAGCCTCTTAGGCTTCGGCTGCCTCCACAGCCTCTGTGTATACAAGCATCACTCTAACCACTCGCCTGAAAAGACGTAACCATACCGGTGGAACTCCAACAACAAACTCCTGCATGGCAGTCGGGATATGCTCTATCCGCAAGGTGGGAACTCTTTGGGTCAGCCTGGCCAGCTTCTCTTCTAGAACCCTGATCAGTCCTGGGTCTTCGCCTATGACAGGATGAACAAACATGCATGGGTGCCCTTCAAGGCGGACTAGTCCAATATCTGCATTTTGACACATTTATAGGATTAAGACTTATACATATGTGTATATTTATCATTTTAAAAATTCATAAAAATTTTAAAATGATAAAAATTAATTTTTTTTTTACCTAGCTCTCCCCATGCTCCTCTTGGAGAGAGGACAAGGTCTGGGTCACCTCGAAATTCCATACCCGCATATGGAAACTGTTCTAGTGCCGGTAGCTTTCATTCCCACCAGATATAGAAATCATCATCATATACACTATGCATTGTGTCTCCTCCTCCTTGACGGAGGAAGATGTCTCCCCATCTGCTCAGCCTCGGCTGATGTGGATATCGGATTGGTAGAGGTATGGCAGGGCTCAACCCTGGTACTCTCTCGAAGAAGAAGGCAACCAATATGCTTGCATAACCAAAGTTATTTTTCCTTCCTCTCTTGCAATCGGACAATTGTCTTTTCATGATAGGAACAACTCCTAAACACCAATCATAGAGAGCACCATGAAAACAATCCACTGCCAACCTCATTTGGTTCCATGTAGCCAAATGTAATGAGGAGGATCCTGAAATCCTCATGATGGTGCTCGCAAGTACCTGTAGAGTAAATTCATGGATATGTATAATAGGGACACAGCTCCCTCTCTTTTGGGTACCTGGTGTGCAAAACACATCTATGTAGTTCTTGACACTTAAAGGGTCACCGCCCCTGTCAGTTCCCTCTAAGTTGATCAGTGCTCCTCGTCGTGATAGACCGGTAATGAAATACATGTCCTCAGTAGTAATCTCCAAGGTCTCACCCTGTAGGTCAAACATCCCCAAATCATGATCCCAATAGTTTATCATGAACTCAAGTAAGTAGACATTGGCCCACATGGGTGATGTGTAAAAGAACTTTAAAATCCCACTTGTTCACAATGCATGTATAGTGGGTGCACTTTGGAGTGCTTCTTGGTCCATTGTTTCAAGTTCCTGTTCCCTCCATTCCAACAACATCTTCACACCTAGCAAAACAAGTAATTTGATTCAGTAATTCCATATAAAATTTCAAAATTTTTTGACTATATTTAGCTTTTTATCCTTCACGCAGTACATGCGACTGTCTAGTTAGACATGTCGTGTACTATACATGACTGTCTATATAGGCAACTCGCGTACAAAATGTGTGTACACGAGTCTTCACAATGTCAACCTATGTACACGCCGTGCCATGTTTAGGATTCTTTTAATAATGGAATTAAGACTCAAAATTAACAATTTCTAGGATCAAAATGAAGAGCTCGGGGTGTAGGCTTACCTGCAACTTGCAGAATTCGATTTCGTCGGTTCAAGTGTCCACAATGATCAAACAAAGGTAGAAGGAAAAACTTGCTTTTTATAGCTCAAAATTTCAAATGGTGAGTTTTGTTTTGATTTTCAACTATTTATAGAAATTATATTTCTCTAAGTGGGTCTTTTTCTATAGTTTGAAAATCCATTCAACTAATACCATATTTCTTTTTGCTTTGGAACAAGTTTTTCACCATTACAAATTGTTGTTGCTCCAATAGGGTGGTTTTGTGATTTCCAATACATTTTTGGCATCTTTATTCAATCCACATTAACCTTAGCAGTCAACATTTTGCCACGGACTATGGTATCATAAACCATTAGTTCTCTGTTTTTACCATTGTTCTTCTATGGATAGGACCCTTTTTCATGAGTATCCTTCTTCCAAGCCTATGTTGTTCTTGGTACTCATGTCGCAACTGTTTCAGGTACAGGGGTATCATTTTAGCTATTTTTCACGCCAAATAGAGATTCCTTTGAATCTCTTTTTACAAGCTATCCCTTTACAGGACTCCCCACCCTTATGGAGTTTCTTTAGGCCCAAGTTTGACTCCTTCAAAATAGACTTGATTGTCGAGTTAACTTGTCCATTCAAGCTCGTTAAGAATATGTGAATGGGCATTCGCATTGGTGGTATGTTATCTCTTTCTCAGACCATGCGGAATAATACAAGAAAGGATCGCTCTCTTTTCTATTTTGAATTGAGAAGAGTATACTCAAGCATAGTTTTATAACTTTTCTAGACCTGAGGGACTAAATTTATGGAAAAGGAACACCTGGTTTGAGCTTAGTTTTCTCATTTTCATGCTCTGGACCTAAACATGAAAAGCATTCTGAGTGTACTTTGTGTCTTTGTCATGCTCGTTAAATACTTAAGAACAAAGCAACGAGTTTATTGTTGTAAGCCCCATTTCTTGTAATCAAATGGATCTTTCTAAGTGATCTTGCTTTCCTTCACACTCATAAAACTCAAGCTATTTTATGCTGTTTTGGAAGGATCATTGGGTAGGTGGTAATTTAACCTTTTTCGGACCTCCCTAACTAAGTACAAAAAAGGTTCACCTTTTCTTCTCTGGAAGTTAAGAGAGTTCTTTTGTGGTATGTTTTATACTTTTTCAGCCTCATGAGATTAAATTGGACAAAAAAGGACCCCCCTGGAGTCTTATTCAGAGTTTTCAGACTCTCTAAATGTGAAAACACCTAATGAGCATGTACTAGTTCAGGCTCATTAAATCCATGAATCAATGACACTATCAAACATTATTTTCTCTTCTCTTCAATCTTGTTAAAAAATGAAGAGGGATCCGAGTTAACTTTCCTAGACTCGTTAAAATTTAACAGGGAAGGTAAGGAAGAAGTTTCTCTTGTTTTTAGTAGTGGCAGCATGTCCTCCTTGAACATAGCACTCTTTGTTTTTTTCGATACCCATGTCTCAGTGATCACTTTTCCATTTAGCTATTACTTTGAGTTTCCTACTCCTCCTCTTGTCTGTTATACCTGGGGAATCTGCTCATGTCTCCTACATGACAGATAAGTCTAGTTGTTCTATCTATAAGTTATACGCTACCTTGGGTCATCTCTGTGTTGTGCTCATTGTTCAAGGACTTCACCCAATGTTTGATCTCTATCCTTATCCCATCATTGTTATATCTATTATCTATTGTGTCTCCCTTCTTTTTCCCAGTTCCTAGTCACTCTTGTGATCCATTGGAGGATCTATTGCCTTCCTTATCATAGCATGGTTCCATTTTCAGTACTTCCTAATGATGAAGACCTAGAGTTTTGATGATTGTACCTCAGGATTCACTTTCATCATTGCTGAATTCCTTTGCTTCAGTTGTCTATTATCACTTATTGATTGACAAACTATTGAATCCTTTCCATGTTTGACTTCATCTTACCCTTATTCACATGGCTTGGATTGTACTGGTTCTTTAGGATCATTTATGAAGACCTTAGTTCCTCACCTATGGACTAAGTTGTGCAAGATTGTGTTCTATTCATATACACATCTTCCAGATATTTGATGACTCATCATTATTGTATATTGTGGCTTTGATCCACCTTTGTAATATACGTGGTTTCATACCCGTATCATATGATGTACTCAAATATTGTAAAGGAGCTAGTGTTCTAGTAAATTGAACATAGCATCCTCAGATGTGACTTTGTATATGACATTACTATGTATTTGTTTCAGGTACTCTCTCAGCTCCATTGGATTTTTAAGTTCTCCAAAGATAAATATTATAATGTATTTCGGCCATCACTTCGCTCTGACCTCACTCATTAGGGGGCATCTGTTATCCACCTGAATGGCACTTCTCCATCCGAGTGCCAACATTCCTCATGTTGGCACACAAAAGGACATTTATGGATTGAAGATTGCCTAAAACACTATAGATGGGCATATTATGAACTACATTTATCATTCATCCAGCTGGTTATTTTTACCTTTAAATATGTCAAGTCATGTACGTGACTCTTTATATATGCAACTCGTGTGTTGTACATGAGTATCAGTAATTGCATCTTGCATACAGATTTGTACGTGGGTTCCCCTTAGAGAAACTCACGTGTCATATGCGAGTTTCCAGTATTAATACCCATGTACACCTTCCCTTGACATTAAAAATAATAAATCATTATTATTTGAGATTTGTTAAGCTTTTAACCTTAATCACCTTAACTGTCTCATCCTCCTCAACCCTCGAAACTGCCTTATTTCACCAAGTATAAATAAAATCCTTGGGGAGGGTATTAATCACATACACTTTGAGAGCAAAGTTATGTTGGTGGATTCTATTCAGAAGTATTTGGAGCAGTGGAAATTAGAATCCTTTGGTTACAGAGGAGTCCTTGTCTCAGGTGTTGGGTTGTAATCTGAACTCATTCATTATTGTTAAGAAACAGAATCCTTCTTCCATATGTGTCTTGAATGTCTTTCATGTATCATGGTTTGATGAATTCTTATGATTAAGCACTATGTATATGATTTATCTAACCTATTTATATACATGTATCATCTTGTATTTGGAGTATTTGCTCTTGACAGGTGAAGGAGAAGCATCCCTGAAGGCTTTGGAGGAGAAGCAGAGTAGAAGAGGAAAAGCTAGGATCAACCGTCGTGTATCGGGTGAGTCTTTCCTATCCTCTTATTTCCATTATTGTACTCTAGAGTCAATTTCCTACAAGTTTCATGAGTATGTTGGTAACCCCATACCTTTGGTTATAAGGTGTTTATTCATGTACAATAGTGTCCTCCCTGTTGACCAACCTTGCATCCAAAAGGTGACCTATGGATCTATGAATGGGGTTAGTCCCTTTGTGTTGAGAGGCCAGCACCTTCTCCTGGTTGAAGAAGAATATAGGTGTAAGGTATCACACCTATTCAGGCTATCACAATTCAGGATAAACAATGGTATATGTCTACAAAATTTCTGTTTATTTACTGCTTTCACCCATAATGATATAAACTCTGCGGAATATTCATAAACCATTTGCAGCCACCAGATAACAAAAAAACAAAAAGACATACATGCCATACCATGTAAATAAACCCAACTCAGTTCATGACACTGATAGAGCCACTAAAATCTATAAATTTACACTAAGTTAAAAATCTGCAGTCTAAATCAGACCTACATACTGCACCATCAAGCCCCATGGATGGTTCAAACCCGGATCCATTTTCCATCATAGAAATCGCTAGTGGACCCATGTCCACACCACAAACTATCACCAAAAACCCTGCAAGTGGCCCCAACACGGTTATGCAAACTGTGATAAGTCAGCTGCCACCACCCATAGTGACAAGCCAAGCTGTCCCACCTACAACACATGTGGATAGTGGCCCTTCTGCCTACACTTCCCCTCCTATCATACATGGGGGTAGTGGCCCTTCTACCTACACTACCCCTCCTATCATACATGGCGGCAGTGGCCCTTCTACCCACACTGTCACTCCCACCACACTCGGAGGCAATGGCCCATCCACAATGGTGCCACAAGTACCACCATCAATGCAGGCGCATTATGCACCTGCAATCCCCACCACCATGGCTGCCCCATCTCACATCAACCTGGGGTATAACCTCCCATTCATGGAATGTCTTAACTTGCCTGATTTGGCTCAGTTAACAAATGAACCTATTCACCATCAAACTTTTTGGCCTCCCATGCCAACCAAACTACCCTCAGATATTCCCAAGTTTGAAGGTAAGGCAGGGGAGTGCCCCCAAAACCACATCATGATGTTTCATCTATGGTTCTCATCAAATAGCATCGTATATGATTCAATCAAGCTAAGTCTATTCCAACGCACCCTCATAGGTGTTGTGTCCAAATTGTACATTGAGTTACCACAAGCCAAGTACCTAGATTTCAACTCCCTAGCTTTCATGTTCCTACAATATTTCCAACTCCTCGTCAGATATGACAAAGGGGTGGATATCTTGTTATCTTGCTGCTAGAACACTGCGACCAACATAAACGACCACATCCATGAGTGGCAGCGATGCTACAGTTTGTGTAAGATCCAACTAGATGACAATATCTTCCTAGATTGGTTCCTCAAAACCTTGATCCCACTTATAGAAAACGACATCGCATCTGAACATCCCCAATTCGAAGAGGAGGCCATCCTGAAAGCCTAGTAGTTTGATCTAATTTATGCATGGTATGGGTACCTTTACACTATCATTCCAGACGCTCCGCATGTGGGTACCTCCTACCAGGATGCACCGGGGGCATCCCATGCTACAGACGGCATTATAAGCTCGGTCTCCCACCAACCACAACATTGTCCAACACCACCTACAGTTCCACCACAACCAAGCAACACTGCTAATGTTTCATACCAAAACCAAACTCCAGACTATGCAAGAATGATGTCCCAGTTCGGAGCCACAACTTCTTACCCACAACCTGCATCACCACAGTAGACTCAAGCCTTGGCTTAGACGACACAGTAATACATAGGGAAAATTCCCACATTTGTAGCACTGCCACCCACCCAAATCTAGTATGCACCACTAGTGCAAGTGATTCAAGCCCCCGCCCCTACCCCACCCACTCCATTGGGACAAGTGTTTGCACAACAAAACTGTCCCAACCAGCCAATCCCCAACAATCAACAAGGGAAAGATAGGAATAACTGACCCCAGAACCAAGACAACAATCAACTGTAGGGAGGCGGTCAACAACCAAACCCCCCCAATAATGCCATGGTAAACCGGCCAGCCCAAACTCCTCCATGACCAAATGCACCAAGATGCAATGCCTCATTACGCACAAACCAACCATGCACACTCTGTGAGGTCTATGGGCACTACACATTTGAGTGTCCCCTCATGGGTTGCACTAAGCAGGCCATTTGAAATGAGGTTCAACAAGCCGCCAACACTACGAACCAAGCCCAACCCAACCCGAAACCACAAGGACCTCCTCCTATGGTGCTTCAAAACCCATTGACAGCACAAGGATTGGTGGCAACCACACCCCCTCCCGAACCCAATCCCAATGCTCTCGAGGCACCTCCCATGGTAGAAACAAGTGTCCACCACCTGCTAGCTATGACAACTGAAGAGGTCAATCTACAAACTAGATGAAATCAGTATGGAGCCAACACCGAACCCACTGACCCATCAGCGACATCAACGTCTAAAAAAATCAATGCACCTCTTCAGTCACCCTCGTTGCCTTTCCCCCCCATACACATGGTTTCCAATAACACCACAGATAGAGCTACTATCAGCTACAACATCGTGGATGATTTGGCCCAAACACCAACTGCCATGTCCGCTCTTGAGGTACTTAAAAATTGCCCAACGCAGCGAAAAGCGTTACTAGCTTCCCTTGAGGCTGTAGACCCCTCCGAATCCAATTTGATCACATTCAACATGGAGAATGGATAACTACCAATGCCATGAACCATTGCCTTTCAAATCCCTGTGTCTATCTGGAATTTGGTTATGCACCGGTGCATAGTGGATGAGGGGGCATCCATGTGCGTTATGTCTACCCTAGTCTGGAAGAAACTTGGACCACCAATTCTGTAACCATCCTCCACAACTCTGCGGGGTTATAATGGCCATCCCACTAAAGCCCAAGGAATCCTCCCCCATGTCCCCATCACATTAGCTAGGACGATAGTTATGATTGACATAGATGTTGTCAACACTCAATTGGACTATAACCTTCTTCTCGGAAGAAGTTATATGTATGTCATGAGAGATGTTGTATCAATTGTCTTTTGTCTCATGATGTTCCACCATGAAGGGAAAATCCTGACAGTTGACCAACTAACTTATCACGATCTACAAGGACTAACGACACCTGCCAACGTTATCCCTACGATCAACACCATTGATCCAGAAGGGATGACCACACATGCCAATGTTGTCCCTGTGGTCAACACCACGGTTGAAAACATACCAGCCTCCCCATTGTTGAATGTGGGCCCTAGGTCATTTTCCAATACCACCATGACGGCTCCTTTCCCCTTAGTGTCACCACCACCGACACCAAACGAGACTGTAGAATTGTGCATGCTCTCATCCAGCACTGCTGCACCCAAACAACAACCGCAACCGCAGCCCCAAACACAACCACAACACTGTCAGTAGCCACAACATCATCCATAGCCGTAACATTATGTGCAGCCACAACCACAACCCCATCCCCACATACAACCATCAGGGAGTTATCTGGGCTCCTCTCTAGTCCATACAACTCCCTTCCTCTTTCCCCCGCCTGGTGTCATGAGAAAGCCAGTAATGGCTACCTTAAACCTACCCAACTTTACATTGGGAATTCTCATGTGGTATCTTGATCCACCAGCTCATGCACCAACACCCCAGGTAGTCTTAACCCCTATGCAACCCATTTCTATTGAGTCTCATCCTCAACTCGGCCCATAAAAACCAACCACCGCACTCGCACCCGCACCGTCCCACCCAAAAAGTGCTAGGGGAAAGAACATGAAAGCCACCGGAGAGCCTCGACAGACCCCGCCTTGCACAGTTTGTGAAGAACAGGGCTTGTTAACCCAAAAAATCCCTCACTTGGCTCTACATGGCCTACACCACCCAAGGACACCCATGCATGACCCTTGTATCACTCCATTAGACCCCCACACCCTCAAAAAGGCTTAAGAATGAAGAAAAGAGCTTAAAAACCCCAAACATGAGCCTAAATAACTCTCCTAGGGGCTAAATCCTCCAAAAAGGGGCTAAAACCCCTCAAAGAAGCCTAAAACCCTAAAAGGAGCTAAAGTTAGGGTGGAAGGGGCTAAAAGCCCAAAAAAGGAGTTAAAGCCCAGACCAAGGGCTTAAAACCCTAAAAATCCCCAAAAAGGCTATAAAAGGAGGGTGGGGGGTCGCTCTCAAACAACTCTTCCCTTGCATACTGTTATGCTTCCCATGGATTCCTTAAGACCTTTTGTCTCTCAAGCCATCCACATCCCCCTCTCATCCACTCATCTTCCCCATTGAGCCATAGCTCCTCCATTATTGAGTGAGATAGAGAGGTGCTTCTTCCAGCCAGGGCATGGTGGTCCATTGCACCAAAGGTATACCATTGTGTGTTTATGCATTTGTTTCAGTAGATTAGTTGTTTTCTAACCCATATTTTCTTGCAGGTTTGTTTATTAATTTGTTTTGCAGATTTATTGTTGTTTCTAATAGTTTTCTTGTAGGTTCTCAGAGCAAATCCCTAACCTTGTTTGCAGAGGGGCTCATGGTCGTTTCTTGTCCATCTTTTCTTACTCTCTATTCTGTTTACTTTTCCTACATTTTACCACATAGGAACCTACCCTTCCATCCTATAGACGGAAGGGAGCCACTCCTACCCCTGTAGCAAGGAGAAATCCCTGCTATGGAACTAGCAACCATACCAGGTCGATCCCATAGGATCCTTGGTTCAGTTTTTTTAATTTCAAGTTTTATATCAGTTTATTCCCTAGGTTTAAAATTTCTTGTCAAATCTAGCTTAAATCTTGTTTATTTTTAGTTTTTATTACTTTCGAAGCCTCCACAAGGAAAATCTGAGTCCATTTGGCCACAATAGAGGTTACTGTTGGTTGGATCTGACTCGAGATCAAAAAATCCCCCAATCTAGAGCAGGTCACACTTATTAGGGCTAAACAAGGGACCAGGTCACTCATTTAGGCCTCACAGGTGCGACCAGGTCGCCCTTTTTCCCCCGAAAGGTGTAACTTCCTTCAGAAAGGTAGATTGCTTATGTCTACAAAATATGTACGACCCCCTCGCCTGTTTCAGGAAAAATTTGGTGACCCCCTCACCACATTTGACCCAAAACGTGCGGTTTGTCACTCAGAAATTAATTCTTAATTTACTAAGGACTGTCAGTGCAACTCAGCTGCCTCTGTCCAGCACAATAGTCCCATTTTTGTTTATATTATAGTTTACTACAATTTCATGTACAAACTAAGTGTAAATTCAAAAAAAAAATGAACTAATATAGCTTAAATAAAACTAACATAAAATAAACAATCTTACTTACCCTTCCTCCTCTACCCATTCATCACCCTTCAGGGTATTCTAGGATAAGACGAAGGGCATATATCGTATAGTAATAGGCCCTTCACCCAATATTGTTCAAAACCATTAAAAACGGATGACCTGGAAGGTAAAGGGGGTAGAGAAGGAGGGCTTCTCACGGCACTGAGTGTCCTCCCTGTTGACCAACCTTGCATCCAGGAGGTCACCTATGGATCTACGGATGGGCTTAGTCCCATTGTGTTGAGAGCCCAGTGTTGGGAAATAGGGCAGACCTAGGTTTTATACCTTTAACTTCGCACCAACAAAAGACCCACAGTGTTGGCCCTTTCGGCAACAACCTGTGAACAGGTTGCAGTCTCACCCGAAACAGCTATGGGGTGCCGCAGAACCAGGTTTCTGCAAGCAGAAGAGGGATATTACTGTACCTTTAGCTTTTAACAGATTATAAATATAAATCATAGAACTTAACATTCACTTATTTAGCTTCGCGGTTAGATAAACAAACAGTGCCTTGCGCAGCCCTTACTGTGAATTCACAGCGAAGTTATTATCTAGCAGTGATCTTTACTTATCAGATATATAGATATTAATGCATGAAAGAACATAACAAAACACAACACAAAAGAACCACAACACCAGATATAATGTGGTTCACCCCCAGTGTAGGGTTTATGTCCACAGAACTATGTTTTATTCAACTTTCTACAAAAACCATAGTTCTGATCTGCGCACTCAGCTGCAGATCCCTTCAAGTCCTCAAAGCCGCGCACACAGCTGCAGGCCTCTGCGCACTCAGCTGTAGATTTCCTTAATCACCCAAAACCCTCTGTGCACATAGCTACAGAGGTCGTCCACGCACACAGCTGGGACTTAACCTTTCTTACAAAATAAGCCTTAGCTTCGCATCAGTTCCTTTTACATCAAAATCCTAACCTCACTTACTTACAAGAGTGCCTATTTATACAGCGCACTATTTACAAAACCATGGGCACCCCGAACCCTAAACCCTGGACTTAAACCATGGGTGTATTACAAACAGAGGACTTTTACTCAACCCCGACACCCCTAAGACTATTTTGAGCTGTAACTCCGCTTACAAAATCCAAAACCCCATGGAGTTACCCACCTTAAGGGCCTTTGGGGTTCGCGCCCCAATAGGCCCCTAAGACTCACTAGTGGCCTGTCCTGGGACACTCTGCTGCTTTTCTGGTGGTGGACTCTTGTTGACAAAACCTGGTGCACTGCTTGCTGAAACCCTACATGCAGTTGTTTACGACTTGCTCCTTTTCTTCATAAAATGCTGCTTAAGGCTTTCTGGATCTATCAACGACCCCATCCCTCAATCTGCTTTGCCGAACATCTGACCATCCACAACTTAGGGGCTCCAGAATTGTGTGTGAAGGTGCATAAGACAAACAGTTTCCTTGGTTTTGCCAAACTAGGAGGATACATCTTGAGATGCCTCAGAGTCTTTTCGTGAGGCCTGGTGCCTTTCGTTGCTCCACATTAGAGCGAAATTCTCATTAGAGAGAATTTGAGGTCAAAAATGGGCCTCCTAAGAGATGTACTACAAAAATATAAGATATATTAAAATATTATGAGTTAGGGGTTTTATGGGGTAGGTATATATGACAACTCACCTCCTACACTACTTTTTATGCACAATATAAATAACCATGGTTGAGTTACTTTTCTAAATTGACTACAAATAAAATTAATAAAATAACTCTAGAATGATGTGACTAAGATTCATTGTAAATTCCCAAAAATTTATTGTCCTTTAACATTTATTTGTCTTGAACTTCTAAATAAAATTAAACAAAAATGAATTTAATTTATATGCATAACTAACATATTTTTTCATATAAATATCAGTCATAAATTTAATTTATTTTAAAAGTACAAGACTATATATATATATATATATATATTAGTTTGACATTATGATATTAAATACAATTGAGTGAATATATAATTTAAAATTAAAAAACATGAAAATGACAATATATTATTTTATAAAAAAATGTGAAAAGACATTTTTATGAATTATGAGTACTTTACTTGAAAATGACAATAATATTATTTTGTGAGAAAGTGAATTGTGAGTACTTTACTTGAAAATAACAATAATATTATTTTATGAGAAAGTGTGAAATGACTTTTATTGTGAGTACTTCACTTTATGACTTAAAAGTACTTGTACCACTACCTTGGTTAACTATGGATTTTCATCCACCATAGAAAATGTGACAAATAAGCATTATTAACTCATGCAATGCCACCTCAACCATGGGGGATGATGTCATATACTAGAATGTAATTGGTTGATTTTTATAGTACATTTTTGTCCTTTTGAGGCCCATTTTTTACCTCAAATTCTCTTTAATGGCGTGCCTTCGTCCGGTTTAGAGCGAACTTCTGCCTGCCTTCGTCCTGGTTAAGCCTTTCTGCATAGGTGGATTGCTCAAAAGGTTCTGCAGATGCCTCTCTCTGAATTCACGTACTAACTCCTGGGCTTCGCGATCATTCGACATGGTCCTAACTGAAGAAACTCAAAGAAATGCACAATGCAAGAGTCGCAGGCCGGTGTAGCTTCTTATAGAATCCCGCAACAGAATATGTCATCATGGTGCATTAATGACACCAAATCTGATGGAGTGGCAGAAATCCTGTCCACACGGTGCGAGATTTTCCCAAAATCTCATTATTACAGGCAGTTAAGGCAGTTCTCGTGCCGGTCCCGCCAAGTCTAGTTTGTCCCATCCGTCAGATTTTAAACTGCGACACACCTTTAATCTTCGACATAACTACTAACTCTAGCTTTGCCTTGAAAAGAACCTTCGACACAATATGAACCTTTGAACTTTGCCAGCCTTCCACGCATCATAACTTTGAGGACAGCTTCATTATAGTCTAGCACCCAATTTCAATTGTTCTTGGTACTTAGACTTTCCTTCCTGGTGTTACTTTTGATTAGGAGGTCCTGACCTGTCCCTATACTTCTTTAAACGACTGTCGTTTACCATAGAAGGTAAAATTTCTCCATTCAACTTAGCCAACTGGACTGCACCACCATCAGTAACTTTCTGCACTATATATGGGCCTTTCCAATGTGTCTTAAACTTACCCGGGAACTTCATGAATTTGCTGTCATATAAGAGCACAAGATCACCGTGATGGAACTGCTTCTTCTTGATGTGTCTATCATGCCATGCTTTTTCTCGAGCTTTCTGCACTTGCTGCTGGAACCCTGCAATAAATATGTCCTCTTCAAGTTCTAGTATCTTTGTCAGCCTTTCTGTTATTATCACTGGGTCATCCATCTCTATGAAAGTAGATATTCCAAGGCTAGGAACAATATATTCCATGGGCATGACTGCTTCTTGCCCATAGACTATCCTAAAAGGTGTATGGCCTGTCAATTTCTTGTAGGTAGTCCTATAAGCCCAGAGTACTGCTGGAATTCTAAGATCCCAATCATTTCTGTTAACATTGCAAACCTTCATCAAAGCCTATTCGAGGATCTTATTAAAAGCTTCAACAGTTCCATTAGTTTGGGGATGATAGGAAGTACTCTTCTGATGATATACCTGAAATTCTTCAGTCAATCATTCAATAGTCTTATTTATAAAATGTGAGCCCTGATCACTCATAAGGATTCTAGGACACCCAAATCTGGACAAGATGTTATTGAAAATGAACTTTGCAGCTGCAGCAGCGCTACAATTCTTTACTGGTTGAGCTTCGGCCCAACGGGTGAGGTAATCAGTTTCTGTAATAATGTATCTTGCTCCTAACTTCTTCGCGGGGGGATTGATAGGTCCGACAAAATCAATAGCCCATTTGTCAAAGGGTTGTAAAGTTACCTGCAGAACTAGTGGCATCTCATCCCTCCTTGATGGTTTTCCCATCCTTTTATAGATGTCGCAGCTATGACAATACTCTTTTGTATCCTTGTGAATTGTGGCCCACCACAATCCGGCTGTCAGAATCTTCTGTGCTGTAGCTTTTCCTGCGTAATGACCTCCTGCTGCCCCAGAATGTGCCTCAGCTAATATTAACAACTTTTCGTTCTCTAGGACACATCTGCGCAGTATTTCATCTGGTCCCATTGTAGAAGGAGCCAGTCGACTTGAACGAAGACCGACTTAGTCAGCCAACTAAGTCGATGGGCCGACTAGTCGATCAGCCGACTAAGTCGGTCGGCCGACTAAACTAAAAGATTAGTCGACTTAACTAACAGTCGTGTCGGTTCACCGAACCGACAGGTAGTTATTTGTAACTGTTTTGTAACCTGTATATATTAGGCTGTTGAGCCAAGCAAGAACTCAGTTCAGTTCTGTGCCTTGTATGAACTCATTACATTAATATAATCTGTTTTCCTATCTGTTCTTGTCTCTTGTCTCTTATTTATGGTTATGTTTTAGTATGTATTATTGGTAACCTTATGTGATCTGTGAGATTACAACATTGGTTCCGTTGCCGGTAGTACATGTCTAAAATATAGGCTCACATATGATAACAGAGCAGGAGATCAAGGACTGGTGGAACAAGTAAAGTTGCAAACTACTTGCAAAATTATGCAAGACGAAACAGATTAATAGTCGCTGAAGCTAGAGCCAGATTTTTCACAGAGACACATGAAAAATTTGTCGAGTCTGTACCACAACTATTGAAGCAGCTTCTCGATGAGAAGACCGGACGCGACTAAAGAACAGCAGTTGCTCGATAAACTATTTCGAGGGGGACGTACAAATCTGTCGGAGTGGTTTGAGAAAATCGCCGACGAATTCTGTGAGGAACAAGCGGTCGAAGACAGGACGTCAGTGGACACTGTCAAAACAAAATTCTACACAGATCTCACCGAACAATTCTTGTGCTCCCTACCGACCTTGCTGTTCAAATTCTTGATAGAGAACGGAGCAGGCCACATCGTCGAACCTAGACCACCACTGTGCGAACAGCCACCAAACACCAACTGGGCGAAAAATCAGAAGAAGTGGGAATACTTCCTGAGCAAGTGATTATTGATGAAGGAGCACCCCCCCCCCCCCCCCAAGTACAGCTTTTGAAGGAATAGAACACACAGACCTGCACACACAAGATTTCAGTGGACCATCAACAGTCGAAATCCACAACAACCCACTGTACGATGCAGACGAATCGACCACCGACGGAGGTACCAATTCCGTCGACCAAAATTCCGTAGAAGCGACTTCATCAACAATCCCACCACTTTCACCACCACCCACACCTCCAACCCCGCCAACTTCGGAGAGTAGTGAAAGCGATTCAGATATGGGTCACGGAACCGCTCACATTCCTCTCTATGAGGGGGATGAAGACCCTAGACGACATTGGTTCATCTGCGAGTCCATCTGAGATGCAAACCAGGTGAAGGATGAAGATCGACAGATGGCTCAGTTCGTAGGAGCATTATGGAAAAGGGCCCTGACCTGGTATATGACCTTTTCAGAATGGCAACCCAGAGCAATGAAAGCTGAGATTAAAGCACAGTTCTTATCCTTCTTCAAGACCCCATATGCCAAGCACCTGGCCGCCAAAAATCTCAAGACGACGCAGCAAAAGCCAGGGGAGACTGTCCGTGATTATGACAAATGCTGGAAGGACCTATTGAGTCAATTAGATTATGTTATTGATGAGAAATTACTAATTCAATGGTTCCTTGTAGGCTTATCACAAAAAATCCGCAGACACATCAGTCTAGAAACCTTCAAGACATATGAAGATGCGCTGACCAAAGCTCTGCAGGTGGAAATGGATGAATATATACCTACCTATCCGACGGACCACAGGATTGAAGAACAGCTTGAAAGTGTCCAGAAGTCCCTGAAAGAACTGTCCCTCAAAAATCAAGAAATCCGGTGTACTAAATGTTTGATGTCCAGACACACGAAAGATAATTGTCGACATGAATACAGCCGACAAGACGTCCGATTTGTGCAAACTAAAGTCTTTTGTGATATTTTCCAGGAGACCAGGGATCATTCTACGAAAGAATGTGCGTTTAAAATGAAGAATGCAAAAGCTTCCTGGTGCGCCATTTGTGAGACAAAAAGTCATAATACGGCCGACTGTCAACTAAACCTGAAAAAGAGACAAAACTATCAGGTGGTCTACCAGACGAATGCAGTGGCGCAGAGCAGTGAGCAAAATAATACTAATGACCAGAACGGGCAACGATACGAAGGCCGATGATATGAGGGCCGTTATGACAATTGACGACAAGGGTTTGGAGGAAGAGGTCGATTCATCGGGAATCGCGACATCCGACCACGTCGATCTAGCCAGTGCTTCATTTGCTATAAAGAAGGACACAGATGTGCAGACTGTCCTTACAAGGACAGAACTGACCTTAAATTCTGTACGCATTGTGGGGTAGGCGATCACTCTCTGGAGGATTGTCCTACCATGTTAGAAAAAATCAATAATAAGAAGAATGTTAACGTCTTGTCTTGTGTACAAAAGCATGATATATTAACCACTAAAAATCTGCATATTCTCACTCGCCAAGGCACAAAAATAGGACCTGATAACCCACAAATTAGTAAAATTAAAAACACAAATGGTTATTTGGATCCTCTGAAGGAACAAAAAACTTATCAAGAAGCCACACACATATTTCAAGACATTGCACAGCAAGAAGACATTATTACCAGTCGACTTAGCACGACACAGCAATTAACTCATCTCATCCAAACCGAAAAATCCGTAGCCCAGTTTATTGATTTATTACATGAAATAAAAAGCACTAACTGTGGAAGACAAACTAAGAACATTTGTAGCCTCAATCAAAAAGACAAAAACGATGTCGACCCACTTGTCGACCTGGAAATCGAAGGTTATCACGTCCGATAAGTGGTGCTCAATTTCGGGTCTCAGGTAAATATCATGACCAGAGATACATGGGAAAAGATGGGCCGACCTCGACTCTATGATTCAGGCATTTACCTAAAACTCATCGACCAAGGCCTTATTGAACCCATTGAGGTTTGGAAATATGTCTACACAACCATCAAAGGAATCTCGACTAAGGTTGATTTTGAAATCATCGACCCAAAAGAAGGATCTAGCTCCTTCCTAATGCTAGTTGGTCGACCTTGGGGACGAAAGATGAAAGCCTCCATATCCCTAGACAAAGAACGAATTAAGTTAAAAGGAAATAGTCAAAAATTCATTGTACCCATTAATCCTTCCCAAGGAGCACCTTGGACCGAACTGATTGATGAGGAAGTTGACGTCAGACAGCTTTACCAGATCCATAATAATACGGACTATATCGAGCCAAACATTTATGGGGAGCTTCACTTAGGTAACCAAGACTCAGTTGGTTACAATTCAGATGCCGAATTATATGACTGGGAGATGGAAAATTATGAAACACAAGCAAGAGGGTGCTGGACTATACAAAAGGTACAGAAAAAACCCACCCGACAGTGCTTCATTGTATCAATTATCCCCAAAGTCTTTGAAAACAAAATCAGGGAACGACCTACATTACAACCGACCAACTTACATAATACCCAACTGCCCAGGTATAAGGAAAGAGAATCCCCAATAATGCATCTTGAACAAGTATCTAAAAATATTGGAGAACATGGCAGACTTCAAAGCTTAGTGGAAACATTTACAGGTCAAGCAGCTAGATGGTGGACCACCCATCAGACAAAATTGCAGACCTGGACAACTGCTTCAACTTTCTTTGTTGAACGATTTGGTGGGAAAAATCTAACTCAGGAAGCTCAAATCCCTATCTTTGTCCAAGGCCAAGACCCAGAAGAACACATCAAGCTTTGTGAAAAAGAGTGGAGACGGCTTGGACACAAAGATGAGCTAGCCTGGCCACATTTGTTCCCTTCAACCCTAGCCGACTTGCCTAATAAATGGTATAAGATGGAGGAAGCTAGAGGAGAAACCTTCTTTTGGCATGAACTTAAAGAAAATTTTATTAAGGACTTCTAGTTTATACCTCAAAACAAAAACTTGGCTGAGACAGCACACCAAATCAAAAAGCTTCTTCAACCGACAGAAAAACAACCCATCTAAGACCATCGACAAATCAGGGACTGTAACAAGATACAAGCTGAATCAAAATCACAGTCGACACGTTTACACCTAGAAAATGAACACACAGAAGGTAAGAGCTTTAGATGGAAGAACAACCACATTGAAACAACCAAACCGATCTACTCAATCCTAAAAGTCGAGACCACCGACAAACCAGACATAGACAGAATGACTGCAGCCAACTTTTCAGCTACATTCTCACAGTTTAAAGAAGGAAGTCAGCCGATCAATGAAGCTAAAGTACCAGAGTGGCTGGATGCCAAAGTGAAAACTAAGGAGTTCAACATTTCAAATGACGACCGTCCAAAAATCGCTAAGATTGGGGACTACTAGAACGAACACCAAACCACCGAAATCATAGCCCTACTAAAAGATTTCCAAGATGTCTTTGCAAGGGATTACAAAGACTTAAAAGGGTTAGTACAAGAAATGGGAGAAATGAGAATAGATACTAAACCTGATGTCCGACCTATCAAGAAACGACCTTACAAACTAGCTCATAAGTATAAGGAGATAGTTAAGAAGGAAATAGACAACATGTTAGCAGCAGGGATCATTTACCCCATCGACCAGTCGGAATGGGCAAGTCCCATGGTCATACACCCCAAGAAACATGACCCGAACAGGTTAAGAATTTGTGTCGACTTTAGGGAACTCAACAAAGTTACACTCACAGATCCATTCCCCACCCCCTATGCTGATGAAATCCTGAATGAAGTTGCAGGCCATGAATGTTATTCATTTACAGATGGATTTTCAGGATATAATCAGGTACCCATAGAAAAAGAGGATCAAAAGAAAACAACATTTGTATGTGAATTTGGCTCCTTTGCATACAGAGTTATGCCTTTTGGGTTGAAGAATGCACCTGCAGTATTCTCACGAATTGTTGTCAAGACATTCCAAGGGTATATCTATAAGACCATGGCAGTATACTTCGACGACTGGACCATATATTCCACCCTAAAGGATCACTACACATAGCTCTGACTTATGCTGGAGAGATGTCGACAGATACAACTCTCCCTAAATATTAAGAAATGCACTTTTATGACACCCATAGGAATACTCTTAGGGCATATTGTCTGCAAAGATGGTATAAAGGTCGACTTTGCCAAAATAAAAATCATCCTCGACCTAAATCCCCCAATAAACCCTAAACAGGTCCGGGTGTTATTGGGCCATACAAAATACTATAGTAAATTCATCCGACATTATTCAGATATGACTTACCCTCTGGAGGAACTGGTAAAAGAAGATCAGGAGTTTATATGGACAAAGGAATGCCAAATATCCTTCGACAAATTGAAAAGAAAACTGGTCGAAGCGCCCATACTTAAATTTCCAAATTGGTCGACTAAATTTCATGTGCATATTGATGCATCCGGCATTGCAATTGGAGCTATCCTTACTCAACCAGGGGAGGATGGGATGGATTACCCTATCGTATACAGCATTCAAAAACTAAATAACACTGAAAGGAACTACTCGACCACTGAACGAGAAGCCCTAGGTATGGTCTTTGCTCTCCAGAAGTATCGACATTACCTATTGGCCAACCCTTTCATATTTTATACCAACCATCAAGCTTTGAAGTACCTTGTTAATAAACCCCTTCATCATGGACGAATCTGTCGATGGTTACTTCTTTTTCAAGAATTTGAGTTTGAAGTAGTGGTCCAACCAGGAAAGCTAAATGTCGCCCCCAACCACCTATCACGTATCGACACAGGGGAGGAACCAACCGGAATCGACGATGACTTACCGGATGCACATCTATTTCGCATAGAAGCAGTACCCGAAGAACTAAAAGAAATAGCTCAGTTCTTAGAGACAGGCCAGGCACCCGAAGGTCTGAATACCAAGAAGAAACAAATATTAGCTATGAAGGCTGCACCCTACAGCCTCATCAATGGATTTTTATACAAAATGGGGTTAGACGACATTCTCAGACGTTGTGTACTCGACCATGAAAGAGAAAAAATCATGCATGAAGCACACTATGGACCTACAGGAGGACATTTTCAAGCGGATACAACTGCAAGAAAAATCCAATAGTCGGGCTTATGGTGGCCGACCATCCAAAAGGATTGCAAAAACTTTGTTAGTCGATGTGATAGATGTCAACGACTTGGTCGACCTCTGTTGAGCACAGAAATGCCCTTGATATCTGTAAACCCTGGTCTCACATTTGAACTATGGGCTATAGACTTCATACGACCTTTTCCTATCCCATCCAAATGATCAGGCACAAGATATATTATCACGGTAGTGGAATATGTCACTAAATGGGCAGAAGCTGAACCCGTCGATACATGTTCAAGTGAGGTAGCTGCTAAGTTTATCTACGAAAACATTATCACCCAATTTGGATGCCCACTCACATTGATTAGCGACCAAGGATCACACTTTATCAACAAAACCATCAAAAAATTGACCGACCAGTTTCACATCGACCACCAACGAAGCACTGCATACCACCCTCAGTCGAACGGTGCGATTGAAGGTTTTAACAAAACACTAACCAAAGGGTTAACCAAAATATGCAACACCGACAAAGACGACTGGGATGAGAAAATCCCTGCAGTTCTCTGGGCATATAGGACAACATATAAATGGTCGACTGACCAAACCCCCTTTCGACTAGTCTACGGGAAGGAAACAGTCATCCCCCTACATTTTCGACAGCAGACACCTATTATTGCACAGATACTACATTTCGATGTCGAACAGGCAAGAAAGGACCGATTTTTTCAACTCAGTAGGCTAGAAGAATATAGAATCATGGCTATTCAGCATCAGGAAATTTACAAACAACAACAGAAAGCTTGGCATGACCATAACATCAAAAATAAAAACCTCTCGGTCGGCGACCTTGCTTTACTTTATAATAGTCGAGTCAAGGGAAAACCGAATAAATTACACACAGAATGGATGGGACCTTACGTTGTCGAAGAAATACATCCCAACGATTCAGTCCGACGGAAAACGTTACAGGGCCTAGTATTCCGGAAGCTCCTTAATGGAGCCCGACTCAAACTTTAAAAAAAAAAAAAAAAAATGACCTTAACCATCAATCAACACCTATAAAAAGATAGAAAAATTCCAAAAAAAAAATAATACATCCGACAACAAGCCATGACAGCAACTCACTACTTCGACCACCGACATCACCACCATCGACCATCTTCATCGACTAGTCAGGCCGACCGTTTTCACCCACGACACCGACCATCGACTTCGAAATTCCCATCACGCATTGATGGCCTCAAGCGCCGAAACAGATCCTCCATTAAGTCGCACTCGAGTATTGCAGTTGGACTGTCAAGTCCGCAATTAATACACCCATTTCGACACTCAACCCCATCCATACCTATAAATAATGGACCGTCGAAGGTTCATTCACCACACCCAATTCCCTCAGAGCAGCCGCAATCTCAATCGACCAAAGCACCAGAACCCTGTCAAAACCCCGACCAGTCTGACACAATGGCACCCAAACTAACCAAAGCTGCGGCCAAGGCAAAGGAGTTGTAAGCCGAGGACACCCCCTTGCTCAACCATCTCAAGAACATTAAAAATGCAAAGGTCCAGGAGGGCCCATTTCAGAAACTATGGCAAGAGATCCAAGAGTGGGCCTATATCGATAATAGAATGACCCCGGCCGCTGAGAAAATTCGGAAGAGCTCCATCCTCCAGTACCCTAACGCACCACTGATGGCAAGCTTCGGTGGGACGAAGGAGGCAGCTGTTAAATTCATTATCAGTAGCTACCATAATGGCCAATTCTACTTCGACCAGCCGATTGATATCACCGGGGATGTTATCTCCAAACTTACGGGTCTGTCCAACCAGGGCAGCCATGTTCCTATTGGGATCAAGGAAGGGTTAGTCCAAGAGCTTACGGGATCACTGTCAGGAAAG
>LPNX010551649.1:23281-35284 GCA_001517045.1 Pseudotsuga menziesii | reverse complement strand
CAACAACATAAACAAAGGGGAACCTGAAGCTCCCAGGTTCAGACACACCATGACAAAAGAAATATATTCAGAAGAATATAAGAACCATGATATGACCTAAGCCACAAAAAGTGGTAGATCCACCTCAAGAGATGAATACCATCTTGGGTATGAGAGATCATCCAAGATGAAGAAAAATATGATGAGACTTCCAAATAAAGTAATATGTCTCGGACACACTCTAGTTAAGTGTCACTATTGAGTGACATCATTGATACAGATCCTTCCAAGTTATGAAGAAGCAGCCAATAAGAAATGGAAGGATACAATGATCAAAGAGTATCAGTTGATCATGGAGAATGATGTCCAATATGCAGTTCTAAGACGTGAAGGGAAATCCGTAGTGCATCTACAAGATCAAGCATGCAGCATATGGAAGCATCAAGAAGTACAAGCATGCAGCATATGGAAGCATCAAGAAGTACAAAGCAAGGTTCACGGTTTCTCTCAGAAAGAGGGAGTATATTATGGAGAGATGTTCTCGATTGACCAAACACACTTCTCCGGTAAAGTAGAAGTGCATATTGAGCAGAGTACCACATGTGCACAAAACTTATTTCTACGAGCTCTAAAGGAACCATGGGATACCGCATATAATTATATAAGGAGCTTCAAGATCTCCTGAAGTGATGTAGATATCAAATGTTTTTACAAGGTTGAACATGGAAGCCTACAGAGGATGACAAGCTCATAGATGGGTGCAAGAGGAACTTTCAACAAAGTTCAAGATGGAAGATATTGGTATCTAGTGACCTTGAGAGATGACATAGATGGATACATATAATATTAGTCTTAGATGAAGCTACCTATAAGATATTGGTATCCAGTGACCTTGAGAGATGACATAGATGGATACATATAATATCAGTATCAGATGAAGCTACCTGTATCTCCAATACAAAAAGTTTGGATACATAGAGTACAAAATGCAGAGGGAGGATGGTGCTCCACTTCAGAGGGAATGACTATAGAATATCTCAGAGTTCAAGAATATTGACATGGTATGAAAATATGGACAATTTCCTGATGAGCTTAGTATTTACCAAGAGTAAATCAGACACCAACATTTACTTCAAGGATCAATGCAGAAGACCAGTGATACTCCTACTATATGTAGATGACTTGTTTCTAATAGGTGAGGATGAGCTCATTACAGATGCAAAGAGTTGGCTTGTTACTGATGAAAGACCTAGGGACAATGCATTACTTATTAGGCATGGAGGTGTGGTAGAGTGTAGATGGGATTTTCCTTGGTCAAGGAAAGCATGCCATGGAGATTCTGAAGAGATTCGGAATGCGGGACTACAAGGCAATGGCCACACCTATGGAATCGAACTTGAAGCTACTGTGTGATGCTTCGTCAGAATTAGTTGATACCATGATGTATCAACATATGATTGGTTCATTGATGTACTTGAAGAACACGAGGATAGACATATGCTTTGATGTGAATACCCTAAGCCATTTCCTGATAAACTCGAGACATGTTCACCTAATTCTTGCAAAGCATGTATTGAGGTACATGAAGGGTATAATTGAGTATGGTCTTAAGTATGAAGCAAATAAAAATATTAACCTACATGGTTATGTTGATTTAGATTAGGAAGGAAACACCAATGATAGGAAGATAACTTCAGGATGTTTCTTTAGTTTGGGATATGGTATGATCTCCTGGTTTAGAAGGAAGAAACCCTATGTGGCGCTAAATACTGCCGAAGCAGAGTATGTTGCAACTTGTTTGACCATTTGTTAGGTATTATGGCTTCAAAAGATACTGTTTGATTTGTTTTATCTCCCATTAGAGGCGACTTGTACCTTTTGTGACAACCATAGTTGTGTGTAGTTTTCGAAGAACCCGTTGTTGCATGAAAAGTCAATGCACATTGAGATCAAGTATCACTTTATCCAATATATGGTGCACAGAGGAAAAATGAAGCTCCAGTATGTGGCGAGAGACAAGAAGATAGTCGATTTATTAACTAAGATGTTAGCCATGGTGAAGTTTGAATACTTCAAAGAGAGACTTACTGTTAGCCATATCGAGGTCCCTAAAAAGAAGGAGTGACAAGTTCTTACATGGTCGAAGACGCAGGTGGTCCTTGGGAATTAATCCGTCTTGGCATGATCCCATGCTGGAGATGACGAAAGACCAGAGGACACATATGCACTAGAGTGAGTTCTTCCATGGTGGTTGATGCAGTTGGTCCTTGGGACATAATGAAATTGGTGTGATCCTAGCGTGCTCCTATGCTGGAGATAGGTCTCACGTGGTGGTAGACGCAAGTAGTCCTTGGGATATAATGCATCCTTGCATGCTCCGATGTTGGATATGGTGAGAATTCCACCAGTCACAAGACACTTGGTATGCACCCAGGTGATTCTCGCATAGTGGTAGACATAGGTAGTCCTTGGGACGTAATGTGTCTTGGCGTGCTCCTATGCTTGTAGAATGTAGGCTGACCATGAAGATTCATAATACACTCAGTGTGCTCCTAGGAAATTCTCGCATGGTGGAAGACACAAGAAGTACTTAGGACATAATGTGTCTTGGAGTGCTCCTATGCTCGTCGAATGCAGGTAGTCTATTGGACATGAGGTATGCATCCGGGCTGATATTAGTGTGCGATGATGAGATGATATGGATATGATGAGAGGATGGTAGAATACATAGGTGATTGCAGTGGCAATGTAATGTATAGTGCTGAACTATACCCATGCATTAGATTTCTCATGGATATGATGAAGACCTACAAGAGGACTAGGCCTACACCCATCATGAAACATGGTTGGATCTGTAGAAACTACTTATGATGGATAGGTTTGAAATATGTCACTAATAAATGACCGACAAGATGAGGACTACACCAGTAATGACGATGATGATTCAGGGATGATGACATGGCCAGAGTGTTGATGACTGTGTCGAGAGAATACCTTCCTAGTTAAGAGGGAGTGTTGTTGTAATTGTAAATTCAGAAGATATTCTGTTTATATTATTATTGTACATTTTGTGCCCCCATCAAATATTTTTTCCCTCCATTTGAGATGTCATTATTACGTTTTGTCATTGAGGTAAAAACTCTTTTGTAAGTCGGGGAAATAGTCCCCAAAATAAATAAAGGAAAATGTATTTTGAAGTCTTCCTAGTGAGATCGACCCTAATTAGGTAACCAAGTCGGCCTAGTTAGTTAAGTGAGTCACACAACTGAAGAATATAAATAGGGAGGCAGCCTCCCTCATTTGACACATAGTCACTCACTCTCAAGTTCGCATTAGAGTGAGAGAGTACAAGTTCACTAGAGGAGAAAGAGAGAGAGCTCCAGAAGACTTCTTATTCTTGGGTTTTTCCATCTTGTGATATTGTATTAGTGACGAACCTATTATGAGAGGGTTTTCTCCTTTATGGTTTCCCCAAGGAAATTCTTTGTGTCTTGGGTATCATGTATATCTTAATGTTCTTTTGATATTTCATATAAAGATACTAATCAATTTGTATTAAAGTAGAAAAACTAAAAATAACTAAGAAAATAAAGATTTAGAAAGGAAGTGTAGTTATCTTTCTTTGCCCATCATCTACTTGCTCACTTTCTGCAATTTCTATTAACCTTCTTTGATTTTACATATCTATTAACAATAGAGTATTCATATGAAACAATTTAATGACCACCAAATACGACTGCAGAGTATTAATAATAAATTATATTTAAATACAACACCCAATGAATTTTCTTAAATACAACATCCAAGACACATAAATGTATGAGATCCTATTATATTAAAAATTATTCATGACACAAATGCTACTATAACTCAAAAGTAGGGCGAGAAAACTTTAAATCACAAAAGAAATAACTATAGAGAAACGAGAAAACTAACTTGTATTCAAATATCCATGGTTGTTGAAGATAAAATCACGCCCACAATGTGTTCCTCATCACCATTAATTTTAATGCACTGACCGCTTGACGGGTCAAACAGATAATAGATGTGCTTCTTGGGGATGGGATCATATGTGCTTACAAAAATCTAGTCGCACCATTGTGTAGAAAACGTTAAGTAGTGTATACATCCCGAAAAAGAATCCACAGGAGTCCAAACGTTGTTCTCACGATCTTACTTCATCACATGTTGTCCAATAAACACGTACAAGTCGCCTTAAGAAGAAGCTGCAGCACAACTGCTCCATGGATCGCGGCGAAAATTCCATATACCTTCCCACCTTGTCCAACGTTTCCGCACGTGGATAAAAAACTTATTAAGTATTATTAAATATTAAATATTATTGAGGGTATGGAAATAAATATTAAATATTATTAAAACTTATTAAATATTATTTATTATTGAGGGAATGGAAATATTTTAGTTTTTAATTCTCAACATTAATCCTTGTGCCATGCATATATAACCAAAACCATGTATATCTAAATATTTAATATAAATTTCATTTGTCAGTACTTATAAATATTTAATATTTTATAAATTTCATTTATAAATATTTAATATAAATTTCACATTCGCAATGTTTATGTAGTATGGTTCATCATTTTAGCAAGAAGTCACACCAGTATTCCTCAACTAAGAGAGCATGCACACATATTACCAATTGGGATAAATCTTGGGGCCAAATGGGATTAATTAGTGGAATTTTTCTTTCTCTCAAGAAAATACAGAAAATTGTAGTTATGTTAGTTTTGATCAAATTTTAGCTAGTAAAAAATGATCAGTTAGTTAATAAGTGGACAAATTTAACATTTTTTACTATGTTTTCCATTGAAGAAGCATGGTCTCACCTTAATTCCTTATCTTTTATCAAAATTGGGATGATCCTGTCTTAGATTGGATCTAAACCCTTAAGCTCAAAGTTCCATGTTCCAAGGTCAACGTTCCCATTAATCAAGTGGAAGTGTAACTTCATGTAAAATTCCTATATAAAATGGGTCAAGCCCCCTAAGATAGAAGCTCCCATTAATCAAATGGAACTACACAAAAAATTAATGTGAAAAGAGGTTGAGTTTGTCCTCTAATTAACTAACTGCCATATAAATTGGAATCAGTAAAATATTGAGATTATCAACTTATTGAGTCACTCCTACCAAATGTTCTTTTCTATTGGAAACTTGATAATACATCAATTACTTTTACAACCCTTTCTTGAGTATGAATACCTACCAAGTCTTACATTATATTCCGAAGAAAAAATTCATAAATATCTATTATATTGTAAAAATAAATCACGTTCTTCATGTGACCAAAGCACAATACAAAAAAGTTAAGTACAATTGTATACACCACTTAGGTCCTCAAGTCTCCTTCAAAAATTCTGCTGCTAGGGATTCTATACGAATTTATTCTCATGAGTTTTCTGATATGAAATGTTGTGATTTATTGGATATTTTGGATGCTATATCATATTATGGAGCTCATACAATCACTCCTCATGGTCCAATGCCTCCTTTTCTTTCCTACATGGTCACATGCTCATTTGCTCAAAATGATAGTAAAAATGGAGGACACCGCGATTCTCTTGGAGATGTTATAAACACATTTGGTTCTAGTTCTCAAGAACCTCAAGACACATTTGGAACTTATCTCAAATTCCTTGATTTGAAGTTCAAATTTGAAGATCACCTACATTTTCTCTTTTGTCATATTATCTCAATTGCTCAACATTGTTCCAGTTTCAATCATGCAACTATCTATGTCCCTGATCAAGTTGAGCATATTCATATTCTTCCAAAGAGCAAGATTCGTCTAGACATAATCGTTTAGTTTGGAGAGCATTTTTTTGTTTACTTTTCATGTCCATTTTTTAGGAAGGATTTTTCGCATGTGTTTATGCCTTTTTACTCAGTTTGTATGGATGAATAATGTAAAGGGTGACTATAGGCCTAGTTATCTAGGACCTATCTTTTTTTTTAATTCTCATAAGATAGTCTTAAGGGGGGGTGTTGGAGCATATTTTCCATCTATACCTAATTCATGCTGGAAGAATGCATCCATGCAAAATACATGCATGCATGCAAACTACATGCAACATTATTGACTTCCCTAGTACCTAGATCTTGTTGTTGAAATACTAGTGCCTCAATCCTTGCCATTTTTTACCTCATTTCCCACTATTTCTCCCTCATCCATTATTTTATCCATCCACCATCAGTTACATTCAATTAATTGAGCCACCTTTCATAGATTTCATCACTCTGGACTAATAGTGAGCTCTGATGACCATTGTTGGTCAACTAAACCTCCTAAATTCACCCCTCTATCATTAGAGATCATTGGTTAACTCCCTCATGTTCCTTCTATATCCAATTACCTTCAGTTACACTCAGTTAACTAAGCACATTCAGGAGTTAGGACTAATTCTCATGTCTAGTGATGGTTTCTATGCTAATTTAAGCCCTCCCAATGAGAGGACTCCAAATGCCTTCTTACGATAAGAAATTTTTCCTTTGTATATGTATTTATATTGTACTCGCATTATTGATTTAATAAGAAACATGGATTTTATTCAATTGAGTTTCTTCTCTCATGTACTCTGCTTAAAATTTCGTCACTATTTTTGTTGCAAATCTTTGTTGTTAATCCAAGTAGGATTAAATTGTTCTTTAGATACTTAGCTTATGATTTCTTTTTGGCATCTAGGATATTTACAAATATCACAAGAACAAGGTATAAATTTGTCTTCCAACTTTTCAAAGAATGAGAATATGAAACTGTTCCTATGTGTATTTTCTATTTCTCCTATTAGATAATTGAAAACAGTGGGGGTTATTAAACCATCCTTTGGGTAGTCGGTCATTAATATAATGGGAAAATGTGACTCGTCTAGGGTTCACCTTCTACACTTTACATTTTTAACAACTACATACTACTAGGGTGTCATAAAAGAGGTCCAATTTACGTTGAAGTACCATTGGTCCAGGATGATTATTGGATGATGGCATGTTACAATTGGCAAGGTAAAGTAGCCTTCCATTTTAATATACCATCTTCCTATGGTACGTTTCTCTAGATAAAACCTTATGTCTTTTTGGGAGTGGTGGAATATCATGTACATTCAAGCTTGATCTAAAATTGGGATCCTACAAAATAAAATGCACAATTATTCAAATGCATGTCAAAAGAGTCCATAAANACCTTATGTCTTTTTGGGAGTGGTGGAATATCATGTACATTCAAGCTTGATCTAAAATTGGGATCCTACAAAATAAAATGCACAATTATTCAAATGCATGTCAAAAGACTCCATAAATTCAAATATATAATCAAATATAATAAATATGCACTTACCGATGACAAAAATGGAGAAAAACTTTGAACGATATGGAATGAGTTTGAATTTGAATAATTATCCGTTTGATTTATTTTTCTTTTTTCCATAGTAGTTTAGTGAAGCACAAAATCTCACTCTTAAAAAATAAAACGAGAAACATGCTACATTCTAGTTTCAAATATCAAAACCAATGCGCCAAAAACATCATAAGTGCATTGGTGTGTCATCACAGTCGATATGCATCGGTGCACTATATAAAGAAACACACACCAGTCCACTATGTAAAGAAGTGCACTAATAAGAACATTCACAAGAACCTTCACAAAGGAAAATTTTTTGCAAATTAGTACTTGTATAAGATTACATTTGTATTTTTTCTATTTTTGTGTCATCGGTGCACTTCTGTGAATAAATTGTACCTGTGGAAAATTGATTACTTAGAGGACTGCTGCTTTGAAAAAAATGTGCAAATATAAATGTTGAATTTTATGACAGATTACACAGTGCGCGTATATAAAAATAGCGCACCGATGCTATATCTTGAGATTTGTGCACCAAAAACTAGATGTAAAAAATTAAGAAAAAGGATATGCAAGTTTATTACGAGGTGAACAAAAAATCAAATGAAAAATAATAGGAATTTCATTTTAAGACAATGAGGTTATAAATAAAAGAAAATCATAATCCCTAAACCTCTTTTGACCAAAAAATTGAAGAGTGACTTATGAAAGAGAGATTACCATGGAATAGTTTGGAGAGATATCTATTTGTAGATAAATAATGTAAGGGAACACTATGGACATATACAATATTTCAGAGGATACATTTCAAGTAAGTTTTCCTTGAAAAGAATCAACAAATGGCATAAATTTTGAAATATATTTGAATAAAATAGAGAATATAAGAGTAAGTTCAATGATGAAAACCCTTGTGTTCTTATTCCTTCATATTTATCTTCATCAATGCAAACCCTAGGGTTCTTCTTGATTTGTTATTGTTTTCCATTTATTTTTCTATTTTACAATAAAATTTGATTTTCAACAATTTAAACTTCTTGGTTATATATATTAGTATATGGCACTTTCTTTTTCTCTTGGACTGAGATCATAATGCATTTCGATTTGGAGTCGACTTGTCTAAATTGCCCCTGTCATATTTTCTCAAAAAGGGCTTATGTTCTTTTCAGTGCACATTTTACAGAAATTATGCACTGGTCCACTTATATTTCTAGGACAAATTTTGAATTTGTTTATTGAAAAAGAAAAACCATTTACAATGTGTATTTACATATAACATGCATCGATGTGTTTTGTCATATATTGTGCACCAGTGTGTAATTTGTGTAATGTGTGCACCATTTTTCCTAAATACATTTTTACGTAAAATTATTTACTTATTGTGTAAAAAAGTATTTTATGATTTGTGTCTTTCATTATGAAGGGAATTGAATGATAAAAGATGTCCCATAAAAGATCACAAAATAAAAGTCACAGCAAAGGGAGCAAGGGAAACGCATCCAACATAAATAACGTGGCAAGTTTTTGATTATTTTAATATAAAAGTAATATATTGGAATTATATGTATGTTTTAATGGCGTGCACTGGTTTATGTATGTCATCCAAATAAAAAATTTAAGAAAAATCTATAAGATTGTTCGTAATTTGAGTGAAAAAGGAAAAACAAAACTTAATAAATTATTGCAAATAGAGGAGTTATGTGGATTAATGTTGGGCCCAGAAATGACCCCTTTTTGACCACCCTTACCTACCTCTTTTTGCCTCATCCTACTCTATTATGTATACTAAACAGATTTTTTTCCTTCACTTGGTCCCTCAATTCATACAGGTATGGTTAATCATTGTCTTATTTTACTAATGCTTAGGATTGTTGTAATCACGGCTTTACATCTTAAAATTATGCTAATACATGGTGGTTTTATAAAGATAATTCAAGATGTAAAGAATACAGGTGTAGCGGCCGAACATGCCAAGAGAGGGATGAACATTCATTGCTGAGATGATTTCCATCCATTCCATTGTTTCCCAAAGAACGTGGTCCAAGGGTATTATTCCACACGACCTATACAAAGGTAGCTGCAACATGATACAACAAATTCAGAGGAAATAGTGCGCCACTACTCAAAAATAGCTACAATCCACGAAGTATCTTCTCGATTGATCATGATCATTATTTTTGGCTCAAGTAACAACTTTCCTATATCTTCTGCTCTCATCTTGCCATGACTGTAACAACTTATCGTAATTAGGGCAGCCTCAAGATCAGATATCTTCATGGATGCCTGATAATAGTGGGAAGATGTTATGATTGTAATTGTATATATACTGGGAACTATTTGGAGCCAAGGGTTGAAAAATTAATCAAATTATTGTATCAGCTATGACTAAGGTTGTGTGCTCATCTACCACTTTTAATACAAGGAGTTTGATTCTTCACATCTCGGCATTCTAACGTGTGTTACTTTCAGCATCGTTGTGTGAAGGCTGGTCTCGCCTTCCCACGCGGATTACTGAGTTAATTAGGTATTTTATTCATTTTGTTGTGTGGTTGGATTTTGTGATAACTTCCTTTATTTACAGTAAGCTGTAACAGCCATCGATTTGTTGTGTGTCATTTGAATAATCAGTAATTTCATCTCTTGTAGAACTGTAGTGGTGTGGTTTGTCAGTCGACTGTATAGGTTAACTTTCTTTTATGCAACTGTGTGATAGATGTGACAGCCCTGCTCATCCCTAATTCTTTCAATTGTTGTTTTCTTTAGATCTTTGCAGTTTGTTCCTTCACATTTATAATTGCAGAATTTAATTCCTGTACTTTGAATTTCTAGAATAGCTGAATCAAGATACAGTGAGATGGATCTTTAGATGGTTTGGTAATTAAGGATGTAACTTTCTGCAAAAGTAATCTAGATGTTATTTCCTGAATCTTTTAATTCTAGATTAAAGATCGTAATAAGGTACTTTTGATTGCATTCTTGAGAAGGTAAAATTAGATTAAGTAGATTATGGGATGAGTCTGGATGAACAGGAAAGTGGGGTCATTTACTTACAGCATCAGCTACTTAGTGTTTAAAACATATATAGTGCACATTATCCTTGAAATAAGAGACTTCCCTGGGTTAACAATTCTTATTGAACACTCTGTATGTTGGCTTTAATTAACTTGCATATAGGGTGCCCAACATTTTGGCGTCATTGCCNCTTGAAATAAGAGACTTCCCTGGGTTAACAATTCTTATTGAACACTCTGTATGTTGGCTTTAATTAACTTGCATATAGGGTGCCCAACATTTTGGCGTCGTTGCCGGGGAGGATAAGTATTAGACACTGTATTAGTTGCCTCCAGTAATTATATTTATTCATTCTTCTTCAGTTTTTAAGTTTTACATGTTTTGGGTTGCATGAATATAAGAAGGGCACAACNTAGACACTGTATTAGTTGCCTCCAGTAATTATATTTATTCATTCTTCTTCAGTTTTTAAGTTTTACATGTTTTGGGTTGCATGAATATAAGAAGGGCACAGCATGACCATCTTATAAATCCCAAAACCCCACAGAACACTAACATTGCAGGTGGTCGAGGCCGTGAGCGAAATAGAGCATTGGGAAGAAGAACAATCATTGACGACCTGGTTGATAGTACCAATTCTTCTATTGGGGATCACTATCAAGAAACACCTATTAGAAGAATCCCAGTCACCCCTGGAGTGGTAGCGTCAGTCTGTACAGTGGAGAACACGCGAAGAGCTACAACACCCTCGGATACCCCTACAGAAGAAGACATAGTTAGTACTGCGAGATCAGCTGACCGAGATTTGATCTATCACATTAACGGGAAGGTTGTGACTGAAGAGGAGTGGACATAGTTCNAACACCTATTAGAAGAATCCCAGTCACCCCTGGAGTGGTAGCGTCAGTCTGTACAGTGGAGAACACGCGAAGAGCTACAACACCCTCGGATACCCCTACAGAAGAAGACAGAGTTAGTACTGCGAGATCAGCTGACCGAGATTTGATCTATCACATTAACGGGAAGGTTGTGACTGAAGAGGAGTGGACACAGTTCCATCAAAAATTTAACGACCAGTGGAAGGATGAAGAGGATAAAACAGAGGAAGATATGAGCAACAGACGTGATCCCGAAGATCACAAAGAAGCAATGGGCGAAAATCATCATCACAAGGGTAATTGTCCACCTAAAGGGACAGTTGCTACACTTTAGTTCCCAATTCAATAGCCAAAGGGGATAGCCCCCATGAAAAATATATCACCATCGGTGTTGCCTCACTTTTATGGAAAAGCGGCAAAGGATTCGGACGAATTTCTTTTCAAATTTGACATCCTCTGTCATAGCTACGACTACACCACCAATGCACAGAAGCTGAAACTTTTTCCTGCCACTCTGAAGGACAATGCATTACATTAGTTTATGAGCCTGGGAGGGGGAACTATCACTACCTTAGACCAGATGAAACAGGTGTTCCTGGAGAAATATCAAGAGTATTGCAATGCCAAGNCCACCAATGCACAGAAGCTGAAACTTTTTCCTGCCACTCTGAAGGACAATGCATTACATTAGTTTATGAGCCTGGGAGGGGGAACTATCACTACCTTAGACTGGATGAAACAGGTGTTCCTGGAGAAATATCAAGAGTATTGCAATACCAAG
>LPNX010551617.1:1035856-1102119 GCA_001517045.1 Pseudotsuga menziesii | reverse complement strand
GTGTTCACGGTAGACATGGCAAAAAGACAGCTCAAGGAAGCAAGAACCGATCTTCCTAATGTCCCTACACCAATGGACAAGCTCAAGTGGTGTAAGGGAAGCAGTATCCTTTTCCCAATTGATGACGAATGTGGAGTCGCCAAAAATCTTGAGCAAGGGTAACCCCATCATTTGGGATGTATGCAGTAGGGCCGAGGTGTATAGGTTATTATATAGACTTTTTTATTTGAGATTTTCCTTAGACTATAACTTATGCTTTTTCATCTAGGGAGGAGGATGAGACAAACTCTAGAGATTGATTCTGTGAGAGTCTTTCAAAATTAGAAATAAACAATTATAAAAAAAAGAATATAAAAAATAACTTCCAAATAAATAATTATAAAAGAAGTGATGCAAGGTTAACAAATCATTACAATATGTCATAGTATATAATCACCATTGATGTACAATCAAAGGATAATACTATAATCATCGTGGGTACAACTAATACTTTGGCAAAGAATCTTGTAACAAGATATTGTAGTTATTAAGCCTTCGATGTAATCAACACTAAATCTAAAGTGGTAAGTGTAATACTTTATCTTATTTATAATTTGACATGTATAAGGTAAGGTGTATAAGTGTACTCCTTAGAGTAAGACTATAAAATTAATTTATCATGGACTTGATTTTGGGCCAAATCTAAAGTGGTAAGTGTCATACTTTATCTTATTTATAATTTGACATGTATAAGGTAAGGTGTATAAGTGTACTCCTTACAGTAAGACTATAAACTTAATTTATCATGGACTTGATTTTGGGCCAGTCATTCGAGTGTATGACTACTTTGTCATTTAAACATTTTACAATCTTAATAGGATAGGTAGATAACATGTTTATTTAGGATGAAAGTTTTATACATATGGTTAAGTAAGAAGGTATGTTTACAAAGTATTCCACCAACAACATTTATATTGGACTTATAGAGTTTTTTTTATTGGTACACTTTAAAGAGGTCATAGATTCATCCTTAGTAACTATGGTATTATAATGTTAACCTTTATGGTTTACCATATTCATCAAACTTATGATAAATACTTAAAATAAAAGGGAAATAGCAACTAAATATTTTGATGAATGCATTAATTGGAGTAAATGTCCTTAACTTAGAAATCATCACATATAAGGGTGAAGCCACTGAAGAGGAAGTTTTGGAACGTTTTGGTTAGACCTTGAAACTTCATGTTGTAGATTCTTTTAAGAATTCAAATAATAACTGGTCTGCAGTAGGTTAACCTGCAGACCTAAGATAAGCTTCTTTATGTGTTAAACCAGTGGTAGTGAAAATAAGACCTAGTTCATCAACATGAGTATATCCCTATCAGTGGATAGTTCGAATTTAATAATAGTAACCGGTAACTTCTTACTCTTACATTTTACGAAGTAAGAATATTTGTGCTTTCGTAATCATAAACTTTGGATTTTCATATTCTACTTGTAAACAATCTTATTCTAAAGGTCTTTAATACTGACAACTATGTTAGATTTCAAACAGTTCTGTAATTTTTAAAGAACTATAATTCTACCTATACTAGAATGAAAAACATATAATGGAATTTACCTCAGTAAGCAGTGACACGTGCTTAGCCGCTAATGTTTTACTGAACTTTGAATTTTAAACAAAACTTGTACATAAGACTTTAGAATTATTTTCTACTTGCAGTAGCCAGTCTCCTTACCTGTAATCTATAAGGACAGAAGTAATTTTCTGCATTAGCTCATAAGCTAAGTAAGCCCAGTTTTTTTCATGACAACGCCACCTTATGTTCGCAAAAAGAAACAAGTCAGTAAACTGAAAAGAACCGTTCTACTACTAATCATAACCAACAATTAATGAATTTCGATAACAGTTAACTAATCAAACATTTAGTGATTGCATTTATTAAAATTATATGCATTTGAAAATTTTTAAATTTTTCGAAAAATTTGGGGTTTTGACATGTGGTATGAGAGAATGGTTCAAATACTAGACCTTGATGTGGCTCAACTAGTTTCCACAGAACAGTAAAAATAATGTACTAATCTGTATTTTTGTTTTATGTAAGAAATAGAAAATTTCTTTTTCTGAATCTAACAGGCAGGTATGGAGAAGCTAGGAGAATATGTTGAGGAGGAGTCTCCCAACACTGAGACAAGACAGATGTCTAAAGAAACTGTGTTAGAAGAGGTAACTGCTCATTCTTCAGAGCTGATGCAGACTATTAAGGATTTGAAGACTGAAATGGAATCAATCAAGAAGGATAATGAGAGAATTTTAAAGACTCAAGAGGAGTTAAACCAAATTTTAATGGAAAAATTTCAGACTGAAGGAAGGAGCAAAAGATTCGAATTGGAGGAAGCTAGCCATCAGAAAGGATCGAAAAAGATGAAACTGGCTAAAGCTTAAAGTAGTTCATCATCTGAAGGATTCAGGGAACAACAAAGCTATTACACTACTAGTGGCAGTAGTGAGGCTGAGTTGTATAACAGAAAGAAAAAGTACAGGCCATATGAAGAGATTTCCGGGGAGTTTAAAAAAATAAAGCCCCCAACTTTCAACGGAGAGACTGAAAGAGGGGAAGAGGCAGAGTCTTGGTTATCCGGGATGAGGAAATATTTTCAGATATATAATTATTCAAATCAGTTGAAGGCAAGAATGGCCATCTATAATCTCTTTGGAAAAGCAGAAATATGGTGGCAAGATCTGAAGAGAGTTAAGGGTATCAAGGAAAAAGAGGTTAATTGGAGTACTTTTAAAAGGTACTTCAAGAAGAAATTTCTGTCCGAACAGTACTATGAAGAGAGAGCTAAAGAATTTTACGAGTTAAAGTTAGGATCCATGACTATGAAGGACTTAAACAGTAAATTCTTAAGTCTGTTGAGGTATGTACCTTATTTAGTTGATGAGAAACCTAAAGTACAACGGTTTCTCAGCTGTCTGCCATATCATATCAAGGATAGAATCGAGTATGATAACCCAAAGACTTTGGAAGAAGCCATGAGGAAGGAAAATTTCTGTTTTGAATAGAACAAAAAGAAAGAAGGTATAGCCAACTGGAAGGAAAAAAAGAACAGTAATCAGCCTGAGTTCAAGAAAAAGGAGTTTGTACCCCAGAAGAATTTCAGGAATAATAAGAACAGAAATCATTCTAATGGTAAGAACTTCCAGGGAAACAGAAAATGGTGTTTCTAATAATTCCAATAACTCCAATAACTTCAAGGGCAAGGAAGATTCAAACAATCATGGAAATTTCACTAAGAATTTCGAACGAAAGGAGCCTGTTAAGTGCTGGGAGTGCAATGGCCCGCACTATGCCTCGGTCTGCCCAAATCGGAAAAAGCCAAACAGCAATATTCATACTATGTAGGATGAAATGACTGTTGGAGATTTTTAAAGGACTATGCCCATAATCAATGCAGCATTGGAGAACCACCAAGCTGATTATCAGACTTCCATGGTGAAAGTAGAAGGTATGGTTAACCAAACCCCTGTAACCATTTTAATAGATCCACGAGCTAGTCTTAGTTACATTTCACCTCAGATAGTATAAAAGTGTAAATTGACTATTGAAAAGTTTGATAGCTCTTGGTTAGTTCAATTAGCCACTGGGGCAAAAAGGAAAGTAACCAGTTACGTGAAAGAATGTGTTTTGGTTATGAATGATTTTAAAACTACTGTTAAGCTAAATGTTCTGCCACTTGGCTGGTATGACTTATTGATTGGTATGGATTGATTAGAGCAGCATAAGGTAGTTCTAAACTATTTTGATAAAACCTTTACGTGCGTAAATAATAATGAACCACCAGTAACAGTTAAGGGTATTCCTAGGAAAACTGTAATCAGGCAGATTTTTACCTTACAACTTAAAAGAGCAGTCAGGAAAGGGTGCAAAGCCTACGCTGTAACTATTACAGATGAGGCAAGTAAATCTGAAGAAGATAAGTTAAAAATAGAAGATATTACTATGTTAAACGAATTTACTAATGTGTTTCCAGAGGAAATTCCAGGATTACCTCCCAGGAGGGAACTGGATTTCACTATTGAGCTGGTACCAGGTGCTGTACCTAGCTCGAAAGCTCTGTATCATATGAATATTTTAGAACTTAATGAACTAAAATCACAGTTAAAAGAGTTAATAGATAAGAGGTACATTCGACCTAGTGTGTCCCCTTGGGGAGCACCGGTCATCTTTGTCAAAAAGAAAGATGGGACTATGCGAGTATGCATAGATTACCGTCAACTAAATAAGATGACAATTAAAAACAGATATCCGTTGCCCTGCATAGATGATCTGTTTGATCAGCTGCGTGGAGCTACGGTGTTCTCAAAGATAGACCTGAGATTAGGATATCATCAGGTAAGAATTAAAGACGAGGACATTTTCAAGACAGCCTTTAGAACAAGGTATGGACATTACGAATTTGTCGTAATGCCATTTGGGGCTACCAACGCCCCAACTGTCTTTATGTGCCTGATGAATAATATAATGCATAAATACTTAGATAAATTTGTTGTCATATTTATCGATGACATCTTAATTTATTCTAAAAATGAAGCAGAACATAAGGAACACTTACGGATAGTTTTACAGGAGCTGCGAGAGCAACAGCTCTTTGCGAAGTTCAGCAAGTGTGATTTCTTTAAGGATGAAATCCAGTACTTAGGTCACGTAGTGACTAAGGAAGGGATTTCAGTTGATCCTGAAAAGATACGGGCAATCAAAGATTGGTTGGTTCCAAAAGACGTAACAGATGTTAGGTCATTCATGGGAATTACCGGTTATTACCGAAGATTCATTGAAGGATTTTCAAAAATAGCTAATCCAATCACTTATTTGCAAAATAAAGGCAAGAAATTTGATTGGAACTTAAAGTGTGAAGAGAGTTTTAAGAAATTAAAAACATTATTAACAACTGCACCTATTCTAAGAATTGCAGATCCTAATAAGGATTTCGTGGTTTGCACCGATGCTTGTAATGATGGTTTAGGCGGTGTGCTGACTCAAGACGGGCATGTCATTGCCTATGAGTCCAAGAAATTAAAAATCCACGAAAATAATTATGAAACTTATGACTTAGAACTTGCTGCTGTTATACATGCTTTAAAAATGTGGCGACACCACTTAATAGGTAGAAAGTTTATTTTAATGACTGATAATAAGGGTCTAAAATACCTTTTAGATCAGCCCAACTTAAATGCAAGACAAGCAAGGTGGTTAGCCTTCTTAAGTGAATATGACTTTGAAATTCAACATATAAAAGGGAAAGAAAATAAGGTGGCTTATGCTTTAAGTAGAAATGCAAAGCTGAATTTTACAATAGTAATCAGCACTTATATTTCTGATTTAAATGAACAGCTAACAGAAGGGATAAAACACGATGAAATTTATAAAAAATTACAAGTTACAGCTAAAGAAGAACCTACAGAAAGTTTAATAAAAGGGTATAATCTAAATAAAGATGGATTTTTATTGTTTAAGGACAAACTGTATGTGCCTAATGTGCCTAAGGTTAAATTGTTGAATCTAGATGAAGTTCATAAAACACCTTACTCAGGAAATCCAGGCTACCAGAAGACTGTCACCATGTTAAGAAAAGAATATTTCTGGCCTAATATGAAATCTGAAGTAGCTGAATACATAGCTAGATGTTTGGATTGTCAACAAGTGAAAACTGAACACCAACATCCAGCTAGCTTACTACAACCATTACCTATTCCTAGTTGGAAATGGGAAGTAATCAGCTTGGATTTCATTACTGGATTACCCAGAAATCAGAATCAGAACGATTCAATTATGGTGGTGGTGGACAAGTTAAGTAAAGCAAGACACTTCATTCCTGTCAAGACTACTTACAAGGCTGCTAATATAGCTGATATATTTCTAAAGCATATTTTTAGGTTACATGGAGTACCTAAGGTTATTATTTCAGACATGGATCCTAAATTCACAGGGAATTTCTGGAAATCCTTGTTTAAGGGATTAAACACAACACTGAATTTCAGCACCTCTTTCCATCCTCAGACAGACGGACAGATAGAAAGAGTGAATCAGGTATTGGAAGATCTATTAAGAATGTATGTTAAGGATCAGCCAGGTAAGTGGGAGGATTACTTGCATTTAGCAGAATTTGCTTACAATAATAACTATCAATCATCAGCTAAGTTCAGCCCATTTGAAATTATGTATGGGCGTAAATGCAACACTCCTATCTCCTGGAATAATCCAGTAGATAGATTGGTGTTAGGACCTGAATTATTGAAGGAAATGGAACAGATTGGAAAACAAGTGCAGAAAAATTTGAAAGTAGCTCAGGATTGACAAAAGAGCCAAGCAGATTTGAAAAGAACTCCCAAAGAGTTCCAGGTGGGTGAGCACATGTTCATAAAGGTAAGACCAAAGAAAATCTCCCTAAGACTGGGGAGTTGTGCAAAACTAGCACCACGTTACTGTGGTCCGTTTGAAATTCTATCCAGAATTAGTCAAGTTGCATATCAATTAGCGTTACCACCTAATTTGAAAGCGCATAATGTTTTCCATATTTCTGTTCTGAAAAAGTATGTTCATGATGCTACTCATGTAATTGATTGGAATGTTGTACAGGTGGCACCAGAAGGATAATTTCTAGTGGAACCGGACTGTATCCTCGGGAGGAGGGAAATTACTCTGCGGAACCGCACAATTGGACAGCTGAAGGTGCAATGGAAGCACCTTAGTCCTGAAGAAACTACCTGGGAATTGGAAAGTAAGATGTGGGAAGCATACCCGAATCTGTTCCAGGAGGTTGCAGAGGATGAAGAATAAGTAACATCGAGGACGATGTTACATTTTAAGGGGGTGTGTATGTCACATACCCCAATTTTGTAAAATAATGGTAATTGTTTTAATTATATTCCTAAGACATTATGTTAAGTTTAATGCTAACTAGGAACTGATGACTCAGCAGAGTCAATAGAAATGGAATGTAATTCAAAATATTTTATTATTAATAAATAAATTGTGGAGACAACAGCATGGGAGAGCTGTTAAAAAGAGGTTACTGGTCAAACTGGTGGATGGAACTAGGTGGAGGGAAAAAAGACAAGTGGCAGCATCCTCAAACACTTCCTAAGTTGCAGGTGGCAACTTCCCTATATTTGGGGTCATGATCCCCCAAGAAAGTGGGATCAGAGCAGGTGGCTCATTAAATGACAACTAACCCAAAAAAGACCTAGGCAATCTTTTAAAAGTACTCAATGAAGAGAGCTGAGGCTGCTCAGATATTATTATTCCAGAGAGAATTCATTCAGGTGAATGTTATTCAGGAATTCATTGAGAAAAGAGGGAAAAACAGTAAGGAAGTTGTTCTGAGAGTAATGTTGCAGTAACTTGGTTATTACAGCTTTTTAGCTGGGAGAACTTACTGATAAGTTCTGGTTTTAATACTGAGTTTGAAGACTGGTATCTGACTTTGCTGCACCTAGTTCCAACCGGGGAGACCAGAGCAAGCTCGGGGGTCCTGAGGAGTCGCTGTTTGAGCGCCCTCCAGGAATTGGTAGGGAGGAACGGCCTCCCATTACTGTTGTTGTCCCAGTTCAAACATGTTATGTCACTTAACTGTCTTGTTTTAAACACATTGAATGGTTAAATGTTTATTATAGTTTATGAATTGAGAGTTAACTGGTTAATGATGTAAATATTTTAGTTTATTAGTAATGAAATCATTGATGAAAGATAAAGACCCTCTGTGTTTTTCCACATCTGAGTTTTACCAGACCGTACTCCAGCACAGGGGTAAATTTAAGTAAGAATAGCATGATGAGATTTCAGAGTAGTAGATTCTTTCTCTATTTGTTTTAGAAAAGATATTTCATTAACAGTGGTATAAGTTTTTAGTAAAAACTACTTCCTTGAACTGTATTTGACTATCAAAAATTTTATATTGCAAAGAACAAATAGGAGAGTAAATTTTAGACTGGATTTATTTACTGTTTTATTTGACAGTTCTTTTCCTTCAGATTAGATTAACTTCACTACTATATGTCTATTATTGATCTGAAGGTAGGAATTGTTATAAAGTGATTAGATACTACTGTCAAACCATTCTGGTCTGGATGTTATGAATGTTTTGTGATGTTTTTCATTTCATTATTTTCCTTTTTTTTTAAGACTGAGCTCGAACAAGTTCAGAGCTGTTATTCTTTTTAGTATATGAACAAATGTTAATATTTGTGCTTATAAGATAAACTCTGGATAGAGTTAAATTAAATTCTGGATATAGTTATATATATATATATATATATATATATATATATATATAGATAGGTAAATATCATAACTAAGGTAACAATTTAATTACTAAAAAAATAGATAGTATGACATAAATTACACAAGAGTTAATTATTAAGTACTATTTTTGATAAACTTATAAAAATAAACTAAGGAGTTTAATATAGAATCTATAGTATTTACAAAGAGCTAATATAGTGATTATAATAGTAAATTATTTATGCAATACAAGAATATTATTACTATTAACATAAGTAGTATTTTTTTATTTACTGTAAGTAAATATTGGAACTGCTTTACTGTCTGAGCTATAAATACAAGTATACTTACAGTACTTAGTACTTAGTTTAATTGGAAAATAAAAATATAAAAACCCTATATTAATAAAAGGGTATAAACATTTCTTCACTAATTACAATTTCTTATTTATAAGAAAGTTAAACCAAATACAGAAACCCTAATAATAATACTTCTTAATATTAAACAAATCAAACGTTTTTCTGTGCAGGAAGGAAACAACAGAAGTACAGGATGCTCCTTAATCGAGCTTAATTACATACTATAAATATAACCAGTAACCCTAATATCGCAGAAGTCTTTGTAACTTAACAGTAACTAAAAAAAAGAAAAAAAGAAACAGAGTTATTATTTTTCCTTTCACTGTCAAATAGGGTTAAACCCTATAAACCCAATTATTACAAGTAAATCAACAATCGGTGAAACTAACATTAGTTACTCACAGTCGTGTTTTAAAAATTAAATATAAGAAAACATTCAAAATTACAATAATATAAGCAAGGAAAAATGCAGGAAAAAGATTTCAGTACTTAATACTTGTGTAATAACTTAGGGTAAAAACCCTATAAATCCGAATATACTACATTAATGACTGTAAAACCCAGTTCGGTATTGTTACCCACGGCCACATTAAAAAGAAAATTTACACATGAAGGCTTATAGCCTGTTCTTCACTTTAAACATGGTAATAATTACAAAACAAAATTTTACACTCACGACTGAAGCCGGAGAGCTCTGCAATAAAGCTAGGGTTTTAACCCAATAATGTTAACAGCGAACCAACAACCAAATTAACCGAAAGCATTGAGGGTTTAACAGGCCGTAATGACCAATCCCTCTTTACCCCATAAGGGTTGATACAAGGAGAAGGAGCCATGGAGAAACCAGGGCTTACCGTGGCCCTTATCGCCGCAACCTTGTACTCCATGTGCCGACCGAGAAGAGAGACATACCATTCCTGCAAAGTAAACATTTATCCAACGGTTAGATTGTATTTAAAAGCAATGAGATGAATATACAAGAATTGGGTATTAACTTTAAAAGGAACTAAGTAATCCTTTTACCTTAGCAACAGAAATGCTTATCAACAGCAGTGCAGCGACCAGCAACAGCATAAGACCAGCGCGAGCAAGGAATCTGCCCTACGATGGCAAGAGAAATGGAGTTATAACACCCAAGAACCACTGACAGCAGAGAGACCTTAGTCATCTAACCAATGGAGTGGGTCAAAACCCTAAGCCGAGATGCTACTTTTTTCGACAAATGCACAGTAATGGTGTAAACTCAAACCTTAACACTTCAAAAGGAGAAACCACTCTCGTGGTTAAACTGAAGAAGAATAGTAAGGTACGACGCAGTCAAGGGTTCGAGCTTAAGCAATGGGGGCAGTGGATAAACAAACAGGAGCATGAATAACATATGAGGAGCAGTAGCACTGCAAGATACCCTTCACGGTGGTGCAAAGGAGTAAGCTAACTAGGGAGGAGAAGCAAAAGACTGTCGCAGCTCGATATAGGTGACAGAGTGACAATGCGGCCATTTTCTTCACAAAAGGATGGACAAGAGCCTGAAGGCGAGGGAGAATAGTGATTTAGGTCTTGGAGAGGACCCTTCTTAAACCTGCAACGCATGGCCCAAGTGAAGCCACGTCGCTTTAAAAATAATCTTGCCACAGTGGGTTGGTTTCTATAGTTCGTCGAGCTAATTGTAAGAATTCGGAGTTGACAATCATTCGAATGTCTCCAAGGTTAAACCTTAGTCTCGACCGAGTCAACCCTATCATTGGCACATTATAACAAGTGTTAGATTTTTTTTATGTAAACCTGGTTGTGGAGATTTACCATCGTTGCAAGGTTAAAAAATCATTACAATATGTCATAGTATATAATCACCATTGATGTACAATCAAAGGATAATACTATAATCATCGTGGGTACAACTAATACTTTGGCAAAGAATCTTGTAACAAGATATTGTAGTTATTAAGCCTTCGATGTAATCAACACTAAATCTAAAGTGGTAATTGTAATACTTTATCTTATTTATAATTTGACATGTATAAGGTAAGGTGTATAAGTGTACTCCTTAGAGTAAGACTATAAACTTAATTTATCATGGACTTGATTTTGGGCCAGTCATTCGAGTGTATGACTACTTTGTCATTTAAACATTTTACAATCTTAATAGGATAGGTAGATAACATGTTTATTTAGGATGAAAGTTTTATACATATGGTTAAGTAAGAAGGTATGTTTACAAAGTATTCCACCAACAACAACATTTATATTGGACTTATAGAGTTTTTTTTATTGGTACACTTTAAAGAGGTCATAGATTCATCCTTAGTAACTATGGTATTATAATGTTAACCTTTATGGTTTACCATATTCATCAAACTTATGATAAATGCTTAAAATAAAAGGGAAATAACAACTAAATATTTTGATGAATGCATTAATTGGAGTAAATGTCCTTAACTTAGAAATCATCACATATAAGGGTGAAGCCACTGAAGAGGAAGTTTTGGAACGTTTTGGTTAGACCTTGAAACTTCATGTTGTACATTCTTTTAAGAATTCAAATAATAACTGGTCTGCAGTAGGTTAACCTGCAAACCTAAGATAAGCTTATTTATGTGTTAAACCAGTGGTAGTGAAAATAAGACCTGGTTCATCAACATGAGTATATCCCTATCAGTGGATAGTTCGAATTTAATAGCAGTAACCGGTAACTTCTTACTCTTACATTTTACGAAGTAAGAATATTTGTGCTTTCGTAATCATAAACTTTGGATTTTCATATTCTACTTGTAAACAATCTTATTCTAAAGGTCTTTAATACTGACAACTATGTTAGATTTCAGACAGTTCTGTAATTTTTAAAGAACTATAATTCTACCTATACTAGAATGAAAAACATATAATGGAATTTACCTTAGTAAGCAGTGACATGTGCTTAGCCGCTAATGTTTTACTGAACTTTGAATTTCAAACAAAACTTGTACATAAGACTTTAGAATTATTTTCTACTTGCAGCAGCCAGTCTCCTTACCTGTAATCTGTAAGAACAGAAGTAATTTTCTGCATTAGCTCGTAAGCTAAGTAAGCCCAGTTTTTTTCATGACAGCCCCACCTTATGTTCGCAAAAAGAAACAAGTCAGTAAACTGAAAAGAACTGTTCTACTGCTAATCATAACCAACAATTAATGAATTTCGAGAACAGTTAACTAATCAAACATTTAGTGACTGCATTTATTAAAATTATATGCATTTGAAAAATTTTAAATTTTTCGGAAAATTTGGGGTTTTGACATCCCATCAGTAAAAAAGATGTTGTCTATATAACCATATCCATCGTGAACCCAAAGGGATGTTCAGCCATCTAAAATATTCTGCTCCATCACTATCATCAAGGTGCATAATAAAGTGGAGATCTAGCACCGGGCTCAAAAGAGCATAAAACTATCTTGAGAGGTCAAATGACTGTCAAAAAATTCAGAGTAAAATCCCGATCCCAGGGCCAAAGAAAGAGCTTTTTTAGATAGGCAGTCAGAGGTCTGATTGTGTTCACGGTAGACATGGCAAAAAGACAGCTCAAGGAAGCAAGAACCGATCTTCCTAATGTCCCTACACCAATGGACAAGCTCAAGTGGTGTAAGGGAAGCAGTACCCTTTTCCCAATTGATGACGACTGTGGAGTCATCAAAAATCTTGAGCAAGGGTAACCCCATCATTTGGGATGTATGCAGTAGGGCCCAGGTGTATAGGTTATTATATAGACTTTTTTATTTGAGATTTTCCTTAGACTATAACTTATGCTTTTTCATCTAGGGAGGACGATGAGACAAACTCTAGAGATTGATTCTGTGGGAGTCTTTCAAAATTAGAAATAAACAATTATAAAAAAAAGAATATAAAAAATAACTTCCAAATAAACAATTATAAAAGAAGGAATATAAAAAATAAGTGGTAGTTAGCTGATAAATGGATAACTAATAGCAATGCATGGATAAATCATAGCTGGTCAATGGATAACCAACTTTTATATAAAGATAACTAGAACAATGTGAGATAAAAATATAAAAAATATAAAAAATAAGTGATAGTTGATAAATGGATAACACAAAGAGGTGATACCATGTAGCTAGGCATGCATAACTCACATTTTGACTAGTTTAACTACAAGAACATGAGTCCTTAGAATCAATCTCGATAGTACACTTGTCTCATCCTCCTCTGTAGATGAAAAAACATAGGCCTTAGTCCACCCCAGATCTCAAATAAAAACACCTATGTGGGTAATAATGCTCTTTACTATTTAATTAATTTAATAAGATGCTTTTTTTATATACTATGACGATGATAGTTATTAATATTTATTATTTTTTAGACCAATTTTGATTTGTCAAACCTTAAAAGGTAAAGAGTTACTTGGTTTCTTTAGAATTTTATTTTTATTATAGAAAAGATTTATGAGAAGATTTTCTAAATGGTCATAATTGGGATGAGTTAAAAGGTTGGGAAGGTCAATATTTTAGCAAAGATTTTAAAATTGTGTTTTTATCTTCAATACTCTTGATGTCATAAAGATAAAGATGACAAATTCTTTCATTATATCATTGACATTTTGAGAATTAAGAGATAAAACAGAGAAATAATTAAAGCATAAAATACTTTTGATGTTGTAGATAAGTGTTGATAACCTTCACCATGAAAATAATATCATCAACATAATAATAATATTACCTTATTTTTTAATATTTTAATAATAAAACCTTTATTACATAGTTAAGACATATAAAGTATGGTATTTTAATAATAAGACCTTTATTACATATTTAACATATATTTTTGAAAATATGAGATTTAATAATAAAACCTTTATTACATATTTAACGCAGAGAGGAGTTATTTATATTTTGTGGTTGAATGTAGTGCTTTTTTAAATGGGCAAGAATAACTTGATCATGGTGATAGTAGTTGTCTTTAGTGTCATGTTCATGGTCAATTGCTTTTTGGAGATTGCCACTCCCAAGAAAATAAGTATTTGTTGTGATCTCATCGACAGGTATACTCTCTCTATATGTGCAACAAAGTTATTTTAATATATGATTTCTAACATAAACCGCACCGTTTTTAATATATAATATTTGAAAAGAGATAAAATTAAATTATTTTATCCATGCGTCGACAAAAGGTGTCACTGGAGCTTGTTTGACATAGTCGAGAACCTAAATTTTCACTCTTCAAAATCCATGACATGTATTTTTAAATTATAAATTACTTAGCATGGTCCTTAAAAGCATTGTTTCTTGAAACTAGGTTTAAGTGGTGATTCACCTGATTTTAATGGAAATGCTTAAATATTTTATTTTATTTTTATTTTTCGCTGTATAATCTTATCATTTTATAATTTTTAAGTGTTGAATGTGTTAAATAGTTTTAATATGTTTATATACAGTTTTAAGACTTCATCAATGTGAGAAGGCCACATAATGTTGTGAAGGTGGCTCAAGAGTATCTAGTAATCTCATTTAAAGGCTCAATATGTGTATTATTTCTGATTATAATAGAATTATTGAGATGGACATGTAAATGATGGTAATTATCTTTCATAAAGTTTATGACTTTGATGACTTTAAGTACTAGTAATGGTAATTATTTTTCATAAAGTTTATGACTTTGGTGACTTTAAATAGTAGTGTAAATAATTAATTATTTAATGACCTTAATTAAATTATTGCACGGGTGTGAGCATCCTTGCAGTGAATTGACATAACTCACATTTAAGTTAATTAGTAATCTTTTACTCATCCATACAGGGACAAGTGGCCAAATGTAGGAGAAGTAGTTACTAGCCGAGAAATCCTAGGAAAATAAAAAGCCTAGCAAGGTAGGGAAAAAAAACATGATTTTGAGAAAAAAAGCTTTCAAGCCCTATAATAATCGAGCTTCTAGGCTCTATAATATGTGAGCTTCTAGACTCTAAGAGCTCCTAGGCTCCAAGGAGTAACTCATCCTGGACAATTTGGTGGAACTTGAAGAGTAAAGGTCAACATATTATGTGGTGGAACATATTACGAGGTGGACACTTGCAGGCCTTTTTGGCTTCGAGTTTCCTATGTTTGGGTGGAGTGGGGCTACTCAATAACTAGTACCATTAGTATTTATAGATGAGTATTTATTTTTACCTTATGTTTATAGTTTATTTTTAACTTATATTTTAATTATTTTAAGTGTCATTTATATAGTTTATTTAACTTATATTTTAATCATTTCAAGTGTTATTTATAGTTACTATGACAAGAATTTTTTTTCGAATGGAAATGTTCAATATGTGTGTGTGTGAGAGAGAGATTATCTTGTCGGAAAGATAGTTTACAATTTTATAATCTGTGAAATAAGGGTTTACCAAGTCGTTATATATATATATATATATATTGTACATGTAATAATGCAATAAATATGAAACTTGAGCATAGGTAAAAACATAGTAAAACTTAGTGTTGTTAATGCTAAAGGAGTATCAAACATAAAATTATACCCTCTTCTACAATGTATCTTAAATAAGAAAAAGGTAGAGAGAGATAAGCAAAACTAAGAAAAAAAAAGAGAATATTACTGTATTTTGTGACAACTTTTTATCCCGTAGTTGAATTAGAGCGATATTGGTACCTTTGGAAAGGTCTCGTCAAGGGATACAACTTTTGTGTTTTTAGCTTTGCGATATTCCTCACAGTTTTGGACGAGGCATGCATTTTTGTCCTTAAGAAAAAGATCAAAGGATTGGAGGGGTTACCAACAAGCTCACCATCAAAATGTAAAAGGGATATTCAACAAGTAACATGACTTCCCATCGAACTCCAAGAGCTAACACATCCAAATTTGGAAGAACTCAAGCTGAGATAGATGAACACTGCTTACTGGGAGTAGCCTAACTAGAGGGTATGGGTGCATCCATGGAGGTGGGTTACAATTTTTGGCAAGGCGATTTTGCAAAAATGCAAAAAGGGTACCCTCGATTGAGGTCTTGACACCTCGATCGAGGGTTTAACAAATGCTTGATCGAGGTTTTATTAAACCCTCGATCGAGCTTTTGATAAACCCTCTATCAAGGTGTCAAGACCTCGATCGAGGGTTTAATAATAGCTTAATAGAGGGTTTGAGAAAACCTTAATCGAGCTCCTGACCTCGATCGAGGTCTCTGTTAAAAAAAATTATAAATAAAGTAGCCGAAAGTCGCGACCTATTTCTCATTTTCTCCACAGAATGACCTCGATCGAGTGGCAGCGCAACCACAGATCTCGATCGAGCTAGACCAAGCTATAGCGCAAGCCACGACCACCTCTACCTTCCACTACGATGTCGGAGCAGAGAGGTAACACCCAAACCTTGTTTTTTGAAATTTAAATAGATATTTTTTTATAGTTTTAAAATGTTAGATTAAAATTGAAAAAAAGGATTGTTATAGATGTTTTTAGGTTAGTTTTTTTTGTCTATTATGTTTGAAATGTGTGCCAGCAAGCAAAAATGTTGTTATATTTTTATAAAATTGTAATTGTAATTTGTTATTCATTTAAAATTTAATTTTTTTGTTATATATATATTTTTTCAACCTGTAGCATTTACGCTGTCGGTTTAATTTTTAAATGTGTGCTCGGCAAGCAGAAATGCTACCCAATTTTTTTCAATTCTTCGAGAATACACAGAGGATTGAAAAAATTCAAATTTGTTAAACTTAAAATTTATATTTTATATTTTATATGAATATTTATATCAATCGACAGTGTTTATGCTGTCGATTTAATTTTGAAATGTGTGCCCGGAAAACTGAAATGCTGCCCAATTTTTTTCAATCCTTTGATTTGTACCGCTCTGTGCATGTGAGCGGCAAGGAGGATACTGGTGGTGTCGGTGGGAGGCTCTCCACGAGACAGGTACATTAAATTCATACATATTTTTATTTAAGTTATCAGTACCTTTAATTTATATTGATTCCAAATTCAACTACAGTTGATGTATGTATTTTGACTCACATTTATGTTATCATCTAATTTCCAGTTGTCGCGGCTGTAAAACAAGGCCTCGAACCTCCCGAGGAATCACCATGGGAGGATTAGATCACATGTATCACACTACAAGACATTACCAGTTAGCGTGATTGTTTGTGTTTTAATGTCCGCTCCATTTCAGAGCACTCTCCCACATCACGTTCGATGTGGATGATGTTAGAGGCAGTAGACAATCTACTAAAGGTCTACAGGTCCATCATACCATTGAGTTCTCTTTGGGCCACTACATGTCATAGAAGAAGGGTCGCAATGATGGGTCCTAATAACTGGGCTGCAGTGAGAGATGTAATAGCTGGCCATGATGTGAAGGGAACATTATTTGATATCCCTCCTGACCACATTGCTGGTCACCTGCTTAGAATCAAGGAGTTTAAGCTAGAGGCTGCATCACCTTGTGTATATGACATGTTTATTGGAGCGTGGAGCATGTTTCCCCACCATGAATAAGTACCAATTTACTTTGCAAAACATATATATGTAGAGTTTGTCATGGGGATGCACCCAGATTACACCAGCACACCCTTGAGCTTCTGTGGTGTTGGTGGGGGTTGCAGTCATACGCATCTTGGGGCTAGGAGAGATCATGGAGCTCAGCTAGAACCAAAGCCTTTGGTAGGTCACCCTAGTAGGAACATGCTTAGGACCGATGATGTAGATGAGTTATCTCAGTTATCAATTGTGGAGTGGAGTGCATTAGTAGAGGAGAAACACATGGTCCAATGTATGGTACCATGATGGTTATGCAAGAAGAGAGACGTAGATCACCCACTGAACCTACAGATCCATAGTTACAGTGGGTGGTCGATGATATTCTCCACATTTTTGATCATGACACTTTTCTGCAGTATGATATCATGTCCCACGATGCATATTATCAACTGCATGATAGATGCAGGCCTCGACCGATGGGACATGTATATATTTGTTGTCATCATTTGATTGTCATCATTTGATTGTCTTGATTATAATGTATCCTCAAATGAATAATTTTTTAACTTATACTTTGCTTTGTGTTAGACCTCCATGTAGGAGCCCAGTTTCATTAAGGTCCTTGTTGGCAATGATGCATTTGTTCAAGGTCCTGCTACAGTTCTGTCTACCCACGTCGATGAGGTATGTGTAAGTGTCATCCTAAATTTGAATTTCTAAATGAGTAAATTGTTGAACATGTAATAATTTGGTTTTTTCTAACTTTAGTCATTTATCTTGTTCATATTGTACAAGATAGAGGCAAGGACATTGCACAGGATTCTACATAGCCCCGCCCGAGTCCTACTCATGACACACTAGTTGACGAGGTACTAGTTATTTATGTTTGAATTGTTTGCATATTTATGTTCAAATTATAATTTACATGTTCAAATTGTAATTCTTAAGTTCAAATTGTAATTCATTAATATAAATGTTTTCATGTCATGGAAACAGAAGCAGACACAGGCAGCTGTCGATGAGGGCACTGAAGCCGTTGTGATGTTTACAGATGAGTGGGATGGCGCTCATCACTCGGTTCCTTATGAAGACTCGTCTCAACAGATACGAGCCTCCCAAACTTGGCACACGACTCAAGCGAGGTGAGTTCATAGATCTGTGTTTCATATGTATTTATTTTTTTGTCACATTGTATGTGCAATTTAAATATGTGGTATGTAACTGACTTGCATAGTTCATAGTTTTAACTTCTGCAGTTCTTAGACTTAGGAAATTTTCTTTGTGATGTGCATGAAGAAGGCCAGGGGCGTAGTGCAGCTGAGGGTAGTGGCCATGATGGTCGATCTCTCGATCAATGGTGTAGGAGTGATTTGTAGTCTGTGTTATTTATGGACTTTATTATTTTGTACTTTATTATTATCGATATATATATATATGGACTTTTTTTTGAACATGATGGTCTACTAAATGTTTTAATTATTTGCAGTTATACTTTAAAGTTTTTTTTCAGTTACAATTAGTACATATTTAACAATCATTAATGTTTTACAATCTTATGAAATTGTACAATTGTACAATTTAATAAATTACAAGTTTACAAGTTTACATGCTTGCAATATTGTTAATCAAACGCAACTTACAATTTTTAGCATAACTTACAATTAAAATGTTACAAATTTTACAACTTTACAATGTAATATCTACTAGGTGCAAATTACTACTACAATGTAAAATTTGATTTCATTTACAAAAAAAATTACAACTACAATTTTAAATTTGGTTTCATTTGTAAAAAAATTTACAAGTTTGCAAAATTGTCAATCAAATGAAACTTACAACGTAACATAACTTACAATTAATATCAATTTCATTTTACAAGTTTACAATTACAATTTTAAATTTGGTTTCATTTGTAAAAAGATTTACAAGTTTGCAAAATTGTCAATCAAACGAAACTTATAATTTAACATAACTTACAAAAAAAAAATTAACCACAGGAAACCCCGTGTGAAAATGTAAAAATCTCGATGTTTCGAGCTAGGTACTTCAGCCCATCTTCAGGAGATACTATATCCCAACTAATGTTTCAAATGATTTCTTTATTAATAATGTATCTTAACCAATTTTTGAAAATGTGTCATCCCTTAGAAACATTATTAAGATGTCATTAATTTATTATTAATTGGTTAATGATAGGAGCCCATGTTCTGTTGAGTTTCCATTCATCATCCCGATTGAAATTGAGAGGGTGTTTCTCAATTTCAATCGCTTCTCTCACCCGTCTTCTTGTATAATGATTTATGTTGGCGATGACTTTGGCGTCTTCCATGAGAATGTGGTGTTTGGAGGTTATGGAGTGCTATGCTAATGCGGAATTATTTATACATCCATGAATGATGTCCGCGCTATGTTCCTTTAACCTTGTTTATACATAGTGACCAATTTCTCCAATATACACATTGTCGCACCCACAAGGGATCGAGTACACACCGTTATTCTTCTTTGGGTCTGCTTGATCTTTAGCATGGTCTAATATTCCACGTAACGTGTTCAAAGGAGAGAAGGTGACCCTTATATGTTTCTTCCTCAGTATGTTGTCTATGGACATATAAATAATTCCGCATTAGTAGATCACTCCATAACCTCCAAACAACACATTCTCATGGAAGACGCCAAAGTCATTACCAACATCAATCATTACACAAGAGGACGGGTGAGAGAAGTGATTGAAATTGAGAAACACCCTCTCAATATCAATCAGGACGACAGATGGAAACTCAGTAGAACATGGGATCCTATCATTAACCAATTACTAATAAATTAATGACATCTTAATAATGTTTCTAAGAGCCGACACATTTTCAAAAAATGGCTAAGATACATTATTAATAAAGAAACCATTTGAAAGATTAGTTGGGAAACTGTATAGTATCTCCTGAAGATGGGCTGAACTACCCATCCCGAAATGTCAAGATTTTTACATTTTCACATAGGGTTTCATGTGGTTAAAAAATATGACTACCCGTGAAAGAAAAAATAACAATAACTTACAATTAATATCAATTGCAATTGGTAGATTTAATGAGGATGCAATAAATGTATGTGTTGTTCTTTGTATTGCATATCACTAACAATTTACAAGTTTACAATTTACAACGTGTCTACAATGTAACATGTAATTTAGAACTTTGCAGAAATAGAGTGTGATATACATGTATTTGCACAAAAACACCACAAAATAGAGTTTGATATACATATAAATTTCAATCATCTGGCCAATGGGTTATAGGAATGCACGTCTCCATAATATGATCATGGTTAGCTACTAACATCTTCCATCTCTTGGGTTCACCCCTCTTCACTTTGATTTCAATGAGATGTATCCGAGTTGCCACCACCAAATGATTGTACTGACAAGATATATATTCAGGCATGAAATCTCTGTATATAATATAATCACCTTGTCTTCTTACCTTTTAAAAAAACTGGCCCATCACAACTAGGTCACCAACCTAGTACGTTAACTCTCCCTCGATGTGCCATCGACATAGGGATTCACCAACCTACTTTTGATTTATGTACATCGCATCAAAAAGTATGTCACATTCTCATCATTTCCTGGTGGTGCAATTACAACAAATACATCCCCTGCATCAAGATTTTCAAATATTAAACAAAAATTAAATATATATATATGCATGTGTACAAGACTAGAAGTTTAAAAATTCAATCAACTATCATGTACCTTGCTTAACCAAATCAGAAACTCAATCATGATCTAGTGAAATCACTGCCTTGTCATTGTGCATCTCTTGCCACGTTAGAATTGGATGTGACACCTTTGGATTAAGAGGGACATATTTCCATTGTTTGACATATGCATCGTTCACGCAACGATCAACCCCCATTCCATTGGCATCAATGCATAACTCACAGAAACAAGCATATTTTCTCATTTCAATGGAAAATATGTCTCCCATGTATTTACTACAAACTAAATGTAGTTATCTCATACCAGGTATGGTATCACAATACCATGGCATGGATCTATTCACATCACCAAGGGAAACATCCCAAAAAAACCCACATCAAATAAAAAAAATCATATATATATACATATTGTTCCTACCTGTGCACCGACCTTGCTTGTTCATGACCTTGGTGACCCAAATTTTGTGTGCACCGATAAACTACTTCTGTTGAGCACTTGATTCGAGATGCACTATGACTCATATGGTACCTCTTAAGTGATTGTTTCATGCATGCACTTGCGCCATCATGTTCACTCTTTCTGTGCCCTGTTTCAAAAAAGCTCCAAGTGTGTCGAATTCCTTCCTCTTTGTGAAGGCGACTCAACTAATAAAATGAGCATGTCGATTTGAACTACCCCCCACACCCATATAACCAAATCCAATGTTCTGTAAATGAAACCCCATTCTTTTTAAATGAATCATAAATCAACCCAAAGCAGTGTTTAACAAACAACGTGTCATTCTCACGATCATCGCTGACATAAAAATGGTATTCCTTGATCACATCACATGACTAAGGAGTGATATCCCTACCATCAATGCTCTCCTGATCATGTCTATACAATACATGTACAAAGATGGACACCTGGTCAGAGTGATAATACTCACTTTGTATCTCTCTCTGAGGAGCAAAAGTGTAATTCTCAGCAAAGTCTACCACCTATAGGATTGTTCCTGGCTCAAAAACCTCACGCGAATGCTTAAATTCTAAAGCTTTCCACCTAGAACTGTGGGAGTATTAATGTATTGGTAAATATGACTTTGAAACTTGTCCATGAAGTTTGAAATAGGAATATCATCCTCGAGCAAGTCAGTCCTCTTAGATGGAACATGTGAAGAAGATGATGGATTCATGGAGACATACTCATATCTATTCCACTTAACTGTGATACCTGACAATCCAGGGTATGTTGGATCGATAGGAAACTTCCTATGGAACAATGCCAATTCAACACATTCATAGAATCTTTTCCTACCTACACACCTTTTAATGAAAAACACATTTTCAGGATTCCTATTGCATAGTATCATAGAAATAAAATCCTGCACTGTGTGAGGAGCGGGTTCACCATCCCAATGTTTTTGCAAAAATACATAAATTTTTCGTAGTATAATTGGAATTCAACATGGTATCGACAAAAACAAGTGTCCTTAATCGTATTTGGCCTAATATACCACAATTTCAACTTACTGAACATGGTAAATGAGATCTAAACACCGGGATTTGATTCTTTGAATTCCTCAAACAAAGAAACTCCTGTCATTTGCATAACATGCTTGCAATGCTCCTTATAAATGCTTATGCTAGAATTTTGTCGCAGGACATGTTTTTGATCTGGTAAAGCACGAGAATTGTTTTCCCAATACTCTATCACCTTTTCTCTAATTCCCTCTTCCATCCTATGTTTATATGCTTCTCTGCATATAAGAGCCCAACAAGCAGCTTCATCGTTTTCATCTATCTTTACCCTGAATTTAGTGTATTTGTGTAGTGTTTTTCTTGAAACGTGGAGCATCTTTGACATTGTTGGGACCATTTGATTTCTTGAGGTGCTTCGTGCTACAATAGCAGTTCTAATTTCCCTACGAGAAGCACTGATATCAGTTTTTCTTGACTTTCCAAATGCAGATAGTGCAGTTGTTACATTCTGTTACTGCTACAACCACCATCCAAAAAAAAAAATGTTTTAGGGCCCCCCACCTTTTCTTTCAAGTTCTAGCTTTTAAAGCCTCAAAATTCTACCTTGATCCTTCAGAATTTTCTTTATAACTTAGTTTTTTGCAAGATGTTTTGTTAAAAGAAAAACTCTTTTCCACCTGATGCATCAATGAAATCATGGAGTTTATCTAACGTAGCAGAAGATTTATTTGAAGGCTTTCCAAACCTTTGTTTCCTATGCTTTCCAGAAGACTCACAAGAGTTGGCCGATTTGTTGGATGAACTTTTGTCTGTGGTATCGATGATATCGAAGAACATTTTCTGATGCTTCCCAGTTGGCTATCAACAGTCTTTTCGACACACCAGATTGACTTGTTGTTTTAGTTTTCGATGTCTATGGAAGATTTTTTATTTTTACCCGCCCGCCGTTTCAGTTGTTTGCACTGATCCGTCCGAAGAGTTTGTTGATGAATCCCTTTCCAATGCTTCAGATAGATAATCAAATGTGTAATCGATAATCTTTCCGAAGATTCTCTCGATGCTAGTGCGGGTGGTTAATTTGTTACGTTACCAATGGATCTTTAAACCATTACCCCATCCTGAAAGCTTGAGTTTGTAGCTGCTCGATGATATCAGATCCTTTCCTTTTTTCTACCCAAAGCCACCGTTTCCCCTCTTAATATATTTTTCGATGCTTTTCCTTTTGGTGCCAATGGGGTTGTTCGCCTGAGGCTCATTTATTACTTGACAATGCTTGTTTCGTTAAGTATTTTTAATCCTGTAAGGAGGTGCATTACGGTTATTATTCACTATTCGAATCTGCATTTCCCTGTGTGGATTTTTTAGTCATTGAGTGAATCTAGTCGGTTTTGACCACCCCTGTTCCAGCTCATTCAGCAGCCAGGTTGGATCTCAACCCTTTTGATTGCTTTTATACTTGGCAGGATTATTGTGATAAATTGGTAGGGTTAGGTTTTTCCCCATCTTTTCAAAGAGTATTTATACTATGAGGTCATATTTTTTCGTTGTTTCCCCCTTGAATGATGACAATTTTTCCCACTTGCTCCAAGTTGTTGTTTTCCCAGCTCTCACCATAAAATTTTCTATGACATTTATTTGTAGTAGGAGGATTGTGGGTAGACACGCATTTCATCATCTGCACCACTCCTTCTTTTCACCAATGCGAGGGTGGGGGGATAACAACCATTGGATAGGTCAGAGTATTCTTTTTCGTAGATTGCCATTGTCTTTTTCAAGCTACAGAGGAATTTTTCAGTTTGAAGTGAAATCCCTAACTATCTGTTTGGGATTTATTCACGTTATTCATGTTTTTCCTTTTTATCCTATCAATGGTGTTAAGGTTACTCTGCCCAAGGATGTGTATCACGCTCAGAAAACCCTCAACGCCCTGAAGCGGATCTCTCTTACCTGCGAACCGTGTCCAGTCTTTCTCCTGAAATGTCTTACCAATTGTTGTTTAATTTTTTCAATATAGTATTGCATGGTTTAGGGAGGGAATGCAAGACTTTCTAATATGTATCGTGATGATTTGGTAAAGTTTCTGGTTAAAACTTGGTTTTTCATTTTTTGGTCATATGCAGTGTCAAATTTATCAATAACAGTTATTTGCCTTTGAAATCAATCGAATCTAACATATTGTTTTATGGTTTAAAGAGCCTCATCAAATATATAATAATATGCCTCAGAAAGGGAAGAAGAAGGTGCAAGCCACAGAGGATGATCCAGAAGTGTAGGTTATAACGTGAGTAGAAATCATATATGAGGATAGCAAGGCTACCACTGGCAGTGAAACTAAGTACAGATGGGGGAAGGTCTATCAAATGATCAAGGATCAAAGCGTCCCAAATGCGGGATTAGAGGATTTTCCAATATATGCAAACATAGAAAGGTCAGCTATTATGCAGGCTTCCACATCACTGAAACTCCTTCCATGTGCAGAAGTGATAGGATGGATCCTCCCAAAGGCATAAGTAACCAAGATGATTTTGTCAAATGTGGATGGACAAGGTTTTGTTGCTTATAGCGCGAATTATGTAGCTCAGGCCTACAATCTACTCACTCCTCAGATCTATCTGACAGAAAAGTGGTTAAAAGAGCTTGACCTTGATATCCTTGACAATGTCCAGAGAATGATGGTCCCTAGGAAGCAGTTTCCTATGAGGCCTACTGGGGAATATGAAACTGCGAACCTGCGCACCCCCTATAGGATTTTAGCTTTCATGTTGAACAGGATTTTCGACCGAGCAAATGGAAAATATTACAAGATGAGCTAGGTGCCAGTGATTTATTTTGTGGTCACCCAAGGCACCATTTTCAACTGGGCTAATATAATATCCAATAGCTTGTCCTCATGTATAAGCGCAACGCTTGGAGGTGTATCACAAAAGAAGTCATATTTCTAGATGAGTTGTTTTCTGATTGATTGCATTTTGTACAAACAACAGTTCCCAGCTCTAAATTGTTAGTGTGATAAGACCAAAAATCCTGCTTACTATGCATACTAGTTGTTTTGGGCACATAAATACTTCAGCCATTATAAGAGTATCTATGAATATTTCATAATGCCACTATACAGATTAATATTTCTTACTGAATGCAACTGAATGTATGAGGAATCATTTAAGATTTTAGAAGAAAACGATCACTATTACCTAACAGAAGAAGGTCTATACCTAAGGATGTTTGGCGGAACTAGGGCCCCTTCTCCTTTACCAAGATACGCCACGGAATATGTTGTTCATAAAGAAGTGGTAAGGAAACTTTATATTGACAGGATTGGAAACTTCTTGTTTGATCAGAAGAAGGATGTATACCCACCACTCCCATTCTATGTAGGTAGTTATAGGTTCTCCAAGGTGAAAAGTGCATGGAATTTTGTAAAGGAGTTAGAACATTTCCACTTTGGGGAAATGAGCTTTCATAGAAATGATTCATAAGACAAGGTTGCTAAATATTTTGCAGCAGCAGGGGTACATTTTGAGTACACAAATTATTGGGACAAAGAAGAGGAAATATTCCATAGTGCTTGCTAAATGATGGCTTTAAGAAAATTATTCAAGTAGAAGATAACCACTGTGGGCTGGCAAGGGTAGCAGTAGTAAAGCGGTTAAGCAACAAAAGAAGCAAGAAGAGGAGGCTGCAAAGAAGAGAAAAGAAGATGCCCTCAAGCTATTACAAGAAGTAGAGAAGTGGTTATCAAATGAGGAACAACAGAAGAAGCAAGATGAAGAAGCACAAAAAATGCAGGAAGAGGCTGAGAGGTTTTCACTGAAAGCAATTGACCAAGAAAGAGACCAAGCAGAGCAAGCAGCTTAAGAGCTTTTGAAAAAGGAGCAAGAGGAACAAGATCATTCCATTCTTGAGCAGACATAGTCTCATGATGATGATCTATTAGAGTCATCCATTCCATCTAGTAGCACAACTATAGAAGATCCAGATTAAGCATTAGAGTTTGGGCTAATTCCTTTCATCCCATCTCAAGAGCACACGGTAGCTGATTTCAATACAATTTTCCATGACAGAAATAAGAAAATAATTGTCATGAGAACAGAGAAGAGGGTGGACACCGGGGAGAAGAAAGGTATTATGGTAAATGAGAAAACACTCATCCATGGGACTGACAAGGACCCTAAACTCCTTGCAAGGGAAGTTGTAGCCTCAGCCCTTGCAAATGTAGATAATGTGGATAGAATAGTGGACAATTTGGAGCAATACAAGAAGAAGGTATCTCAAATGAAGGAGACTTTAAAGAAAGAAAGAGGTGAAGGAAAAATCTTGGAAAGGAAGCATGAAGACAGTCTAAGTGAGCTAGACAAATTAAAAGAGGCATGCTAAATTTTTCAATCCGACAAGGATGCCCTGGTATTATCAGTAAATATCATTGAAGGAGAAAAGAAGGATCTCGAGAAGCAGGTTTTAGAATTGGAATAGAAAGGAGATGCAACAAATAAAAACGTGGAAGAGATAGAAGCTCAGAACAATTTTCTAAAAGAGAAACTCTAGGTAGAAATGGAGAAGTAGATATATATCACCCCATTCCAGAATAAATCCTCGATGCTACAAAAGGGAATAAATCATATTTTATTGAGACTAGCAAGAGAGATGTACAGAATTAAATAAATTGAGGCTAGGTTAAAAGAGCTAGCACTTAGCTCATCAGAATTCTGGAAGAGGTTATTAGAAAAGGTTAGACTTTTGAAGAACCATCTAGTATGGATAGGAGTGAGCCCGAAATTTCTAGGAAAATATGCCTCAGAAGACTATAGGGATTCTGAAGATGAAAGTGGCCATATTGAATTTCGGGTGTAAGGAAGTATTTAGATTGAGCACACTATCGATAGAACTATTGAAAAGTGCATTGAATTCTACAAAGGCATGTGTTCTGTTCACAACTAGGGCATGATTTTAACAGGCTCCGATGACCAAGATTACCCAGTTAGGGAGGAACATTTGAAGAACTTACAAGAGAGGCTGTTAAAAGGAGAAGAAAACATATCTAAACTTGAGGGTGTTAGTGAAGAAGCTATTGAAATATGGATTATACAACCTTCAAGCCAAAAGCGCCTATTGGAGGAATTACTTAGTCAAAATGGGCCCAAAGTAAAATAAATCAAGTCCCAACTGTCAAAGCATGAAGTGGCAGTGCGTGTGCTAGAGCCAACTAAATATCGAGTCATCAGTGAAGAATCCTAAGCATGGATCATTTTCATGAAGACATCAAGTGGGCCAACTTAAATTTTTCTTATTCTCAAACTGAGGATTATGTAATATTTTGTATTTATTCTTTTTCTAGTAAATACACTAAAAGACGAAATTTTGTAAAGGAGGAGTGAAGGAAGCCCAAAAGGTTGGGGCAACTCAAGAGTCATTTTGTAATTTGTATAAATAGGGGTAAAGTAGATGAAAGAAAGGGCCATTTCGCTAGAGTAGTTACTGAATCTTGTTGTAAGAATAACTATTTCCGATTATAATAAAGAAGACGGAATTCTGCATGAGAGAGTATTGCATAAGTCTCAGAGCATGCTGTGTGAAGCTGAATGGAGAACTATTTCTTGTTTAGCATTATATAATATGTGAGATCATTCCTAACCCTATGAACTACTTTTGAGTTATGAATGATTTTATGTTATGTGATGGATCTTATGCAATAATGAATGATGAATGTTTTGATATCATTAAACTATCTATATGTTAACTTTTTGTTGTATGAATGTATGTTGGATTTCTCAACTATCTATGAAGTTCTTTATGCAAACAATACAGTACATCATTCATTTTTATTAAATATCAATCTTGCTCCCTAGGGATAGGCTAGAGTAGATTTAGATTAGTTGTTCTATTATTTGCATTTAATATAGGCACTTTCATTTCATACATATAAGATCAAATTTATAAATAGTGGATTGGGCCGCAACCTTTAAAAGAGATTTAAAAATAACACTTTAACTCTATGGTAGCTGGACGGAAAACTGGACAGGTTCCCCACACCAAACAATAAACAAACTATTTGGGAACGATTATTGGAGAGAACCCCTACTATCGGTACCTGGGATTTTTCCAGGCATCAACAATTTTTTGGTGCTAGAAGGAGGTCCGCCAGTGCATGGCTAGATGAGGAAATCCATTTTCTAGAGAATATTCCACCAGTGATAGTTCTAAAACTAGTTTTCCCAAAGACTCTAGTTCTAGAGGAAGAGACAATCCTGAGTTAGAAGTTATAGAGAACCTTTATCCCATCTCTCTCGAAGTAGTTAATGATTTAAGAAGAATCACAAGGTTGTATGCAAAAAATATTGGAGGATTTCCAAATATCCCTGATTTATCTAGAAGACAAGCTGAAAGAAAGCACGTAGAAACAAAAAAGAGCTCCCTTTCATAGAAGATTTAGTGTTAGTCGAATATTTTGAAGAGCTGGTAGATTTAAACTTATAGGAAATTGTTCAACCTCTTAGCTAGTTGGGGCCTAATTCCCCACCTTGTTGACCTTTTCAAACTCTTGTTCAGTCTCCACCCCAATCTCCACCTCGAATCATGGCTGGAAACGTGGCAGGAAATGCACCCGTAAATCTAAATGGCAATCAGCCACTTCTGCCACCATCTTGGAGAGCCAGAACCCCTCTTAACTTGGTTGCTCCATTACACAATTTAGGCTACCCACTCGGAGAATTCATTACCTAAGTTTCACCCAACAAAAGGAATTGATGTGGATGATCATTTACAAAAAAATTTCTTATCCCTTGAGGTTTTATCAGCAGTAGAACATGAAGATGTAGTATGTAGACTTTTTCCACATACCCTTAAAGGAAAAGCAACCTCCTATATTTTGGCATGCAGGAGAATTCAATCACAAACTGGAATACGTTTGAAAAACTGTTTAAGAGCAAGTTTGGATGCCGAAGAACCACAACTACTCTAATGAAAGAATTACTTTCTCTAAAAATGGAGAAGAAAGAGAAAGTGCTTGATTTTAATCATAGGTTTGCTCACCATCTGAATAATTTCAATGCTGCCATAATTCCTGCTAAAGAGACATTAATAGAATATTATTCTTCGACACTATCACCTAAGATAGCAATGTTTGTAAAATGGTCAGTGAAACCTTCATAGTTGGAAACCTATGAATAAGCTAAGAAGGTTGAAGAAGAGCTCGAAAGTATAAATAAGTAGTCTACAGATTCAGATACAAATTTTTTTAATAAGAATCCTTTGTTGTTGACTAAACCCAAAGAGGAACGTTCAAACGAATTAGATAATGTGGTTAAAATGGTACAAAAACTCTCAAACAATATTGTTAATTTAGAGAAGGATAAAGAAGCAAGTTCTTCTAGAAAACCATTTAGGCAATTTTTTAAGAAGAAATAATAAAATAGTCCACCCCAACCACCCACCAATAATTCTTCTATGCTGAATCTCATTGAAGTTGGTATGAATAATTTTTGTACTTTTCACCAGCAAGCCCACTATGAGAAAAGCTTCCCTCTGTGGATTAATTCAATGAACTTAGTAGTGAATCAACTATTAGATGTTCAACTAACATAACCTAAAGTTAAGGAAGAAAAGGAAATTGAAACAGAAACAACTTTAGAAGAAATTGCTATGGTTTTGTGGGATTGTATTACCACATTGGGGCTAGAAGAAGAAAAATCCACTGAAGAAATACGACTTTCGGCAGTCAATATAAAAACAAGAAGTCAGGGACCAATAACATATGAATCTCTATTGCCTAAGATTAAGAAGTTCCAAGAAAGTATGAAAAAACTTGCGAGTAAGACTCAAAATTCACCCATACCTAAAAAGGTCATAGCAAAGCAGAAATCTCAAATAGTAAGTAAACCAACAAAAGTTGTGGAGAATAAGTCAGACAATAATAATAAGAAAAGCTCATTGGAACCAAAAATAGGATATGATATAGTAGAAGATATTAAGAAAACAAAGGAAAATGCTTCGTTATTTGAAATGTGTAATTTAACACAACAAAAAAAAGTTTTGGAAGCCTTGGATCCCCAACCTGAAAAAACTCAAGACAATGTCCCATTAGAAAAATAAATAAATGAAGCCAACATAAGAGGAAAGTCTAAGTCTCGAAGTAAGACATTCCTGTTGACCTTTGAAATTTTTAATTAGAATGTTCACAATTGTCTGGATGATTTTGGAGCATCTTCTAATGTCATGCCCTTGTCAGTTTGTAAAAGGATAAATGGGAGACCTACCCCTTCTGCTAGTCAAATTATTCAGTTGGACAGAACCACAGTTAAAGTGGCAGGTGAGTTGAAAAATGTATTGATTCGATTAGCATCTAATGAAAGAGTCTATCAATACATAGATATTATGGTAGTCAACATCCCTGAAGCCTATGGTTTAATACTAAGTAGGGATTGGTATGAAAAGCTTAATGGGTATTTTGTAATAGATTGGTCGCACTTGTGGTTACCTTACAAAGGTTGTCAAAATCAGATTAAATTATTAAGGGAACTACACATGAAATATAATGTGACGCAGCTTGAAGGAAAAAATGAACCTGTGAATTTCACACATTCCATTTTGGGAAATTTTTTTTTTAGAAATTGAACCAGGAAATTATCAGGCATAAGAGGCCAGTAGTGAGTCAGATGAATAGTCCTATCTCCTTCAATTTTTGTGGACTGAAAATATTGATTATAATATAGTTAATTTAGTTTCTGTTTTAGAAAATAGAACTAGTGATTTAGATGTAGAAAATCAGTTTTGGTTATTGCATTTTGATGGTTCGAAAACTCAAGAAGGATTGAGGGGTGGTTGTGTCCTAATTGATCCAGAAAAAAAAACATTTATTTATCTTGTAGATTAGAATTTGAATGCACAAATAATACGACTGAATATGAAGCATTGATTCAAGGATTGAAAAAAGCAATTGAGTTTAAAGTTACGAATTTAAAAGTCTTTGGAGACTCTGAAATAATTGTAAAGAAGGTACGCAATACAATCCATTGCTTGTCTCCTCATTTAAAAGGGTATCAAAATGAAGTTTGGGGACTCATAACAAATTTTGGATGCTTTTAATATTAATTCTATTCCTCGACTAAAAAATGTAGCAAATGATTTATTAGCTACCTATGCTGCAAGGTTGGTGCCCACGAATAACAAATGTTCAATTGAATTGATTTTTAGGTCATTCATGCCTGATAATGTCACCAATATTAGAGTGCTTGATGATGACCAACAGATTTTGGAATTATTAAAAAATGAGGAAACTTTTAAAGATGCAGTTATTGATGATGAGGAACACCAAGCGAATCTTCAGAATGGTAATTTCATACCAAAATGGGTAAGGACATTAGAGGGGATGTTTGATCTCAATAACAAATTCGGAAGGCCAGTGAACGTCAAAACACACAGCTTATCATTGCAGTATGAGTTTATCAATTTGGGAATAGAGGTTGAACCCAAGTATGTCAACTCGGGGAAATGTTGTTCTACGGGTGAAAGAAGTAAGTTCATAAATTTATTTCAGCAGTATAAGGATGCATAATTTGCTTGTACTTATGATGATATGAAGACATATGCCACTCACATAATCCAACACATCATTCCTATTAAAGCGGGTGTAAATCCTTTCCAGCAGCAGCTTTGGAAGATGCATCCTAAGCTGGAACCCCTGATTCAAATTGAAGTGAAGAAATTACTTCATGCCGAGATTATTTTCAAGGTTAGACATTTAGAATGGGTAGCAAAAATGGTACTAGTAAGGAAGAAGTTTGGAGAAATAAGACTGTGTGTGGATTTTAGAAATTTAAATCGTGCTTTAGACAAAGACAATTATCCAGTCCCTCCAATGGAGCATATTTTGCAGATGGTATCACGCTCTGAGTTATTTTCCCTATTGGATGGGTTTTCAGGCTATAATCAGGTACTAGTAGAATAATAAGATAGGCTGAAAAATTCTTTTTCCATACAAAGTGGGGAACCTTCACCTACATGAGAATGATTTTTGGATTAATAAATGTTGGAGCTACTTTCCAAAGGGCCATGGATATAGCTTTCCAGGGACTGATAGGCCACAGTGTGGTGTTCTACTTGGATGATGTAACAGTGTTTTCAAAGAAAATAGAAGAACATCCATATCATTTATAACAATTTTTTGAGCGGTGTCGAAAATACGGTATCTCATTGAATCCCAAGAAATGTGTTTTCACCGTATTGGAAGGAAAGCTATTGGGTCATGTCATTTCTAAAAGGGGAATCTCCATAGACCCACAAAGGATTGAAGCAATAGAAAATATTCCCTTTCCCCACAATAAGAATGGTATGCAATCATTTATGGGGACCATTAATTTCATGTGAAGGTTTGTGCTCTATTTTTGCACAAATAGTCAAACCTTTACAGCAGATGGTAAAGCAAAATGTATAGTTTAAATGGGTTGATGTAGAAAATGATGCATTTATTAATATGAAAATAGCAGTAGCACATGCAACTTCACTTAGAAGTATTGATTTCAATTAAGATTTCATATTGTACACTTTTGCTTCTGATATTTCACTCGCAGTTGTACTAATTCAAAAGGAAGAAGGGAAAGACAAATTCCCTATTTCATTTATGAGCACTGGTCTGTAAGGCACTGAATTTAACTATCCCACCATCGACAAGCAAGCTTACACAGTGTTTAAATCATTTAAGCAATTCAAGCCATATATACTTAAGAATCAGGCTAAAGTGGTTGTTCTTCACCCAGCAATCTGAAGCCTCTTCGTGCAAAACGAGTTGGGTGAGAGAAGAGAAAATTGGGTTACGGCTCTACAAGAATACAATTTGGAGTTTAATCTAGCATCCATTACTAAAGGATAAGGACTTTGAAAAATCATGGCTGAAAGTAAAAATGGTGAGGAGAATGATTTGGAAAATGAGGCTGAAGTTCATATGATTGACATATGTCCCATTTTTCTAGCTCCAGAATCATGGTATAGAGACTTGATGCATTATCTCTAGCAAGTTTATTTTCCATAACATTGGAGTTCAAAGCAAAGAATATCACTAAGGTTGAAATCAAAATCCTATCAAGTAATTGATGGAGTTCTCTTTAGAAAGAACTATGACAAAGTTTTGCTTAGATGTTTAGAACATGAAGATGCAGCTAAAGTGGTTAAAGAATTGCATAACGGTCCTGCTGGAGGGCACTACTCAAAGGATACTACTTCCCACAAGATCTTAAGGGCATGATACTATTTTCCAACCTTGTTCAAATATGCACATGCATATGTCAGGAAATGCGATACATGCCAGTGTAGTGGAGGAATACTTGTTAGAGAAGCTGGGCCATTACAACCAGTTGTGGTCTCAGAACCAGTTGAACAATGAGGAATTGATATTATTGGAGAAATTAATCCCAATTCTTCAATGCAGCACAAGTACATCCTTACAGGTATTGATTACTTCACCAGATGGGTGGAATCCATTCCACTACGAAAATTAAATGAAGAGGCAGTCATTGATTTCTTGCAAGAGCATATTATGACCACGTTTGGGGTTCCAATTTCCCTAGGTTTTGACAATGCATCTTATTTCTCATCAATTAAAATTACATAATTTGCTAACGATAAAGGAATGAAGTTACATTATTATGCTAATTATTATCCCCAAGGCAACAGATTAGTTGAATCTACCAATAAAAATCTCATTAGAATTTTGAAGAAGACTGTCATGGAAAACCAAAGAAGTTGGCATATAGCTCTCCCAAATGCACTCTAGGCTGATAGGGTCACACCAAAAAATTCCTTAGGAGTCTCACCTTACACTCTAGTCTATGGAAAGGAATCCATTTTTCCACCAAACATTTTACTCTTGGACTCCCAGTTAGCCCAAGCTTCAAGAGGATCCAACAGTGAAGTTTTACAAGTCAGAATCAATACTTTGCTAAAATTAGAAGAGTCTAGGTTTAAATCGAAAGAGAGATTCAAGCACCAACAGGAGATTGTAAAGAGATGGTTTGATAAATGGAAGTCTCGAAACAAAATTTTTGAGGTAGGGGATCTAGTTCTCAAATGGGACCACCCACATGACGAAAAGGGTAAGCACATGAAGTTTCACTATCTCTGGGTTGGCCCATTTTTTATTGCTGCAAAGCTAGGCTCTTCCATGTATAAGCTTTAGGATTTGCAAGGATGGGAAGAGAATATGCCTGTCAATGGATTGGTTCTCAAACCTTACTTTACCTAGTATTTTGAGAGAACATGTCTATACATAAATAAACCTTTTGTTTTTGTTTTTGTTTTCTTTCTGATTTGCTTTATGTCAGTTCATTGCTGTTTTTTCTATGCTTTACTCTAGTTTATTTTAATAAACCAACTCACCATTTGGTGTTGGAGTACATTGGGATTTGAACAAATTGTGGATATTTTAAAGTCATGAACTACTTATTGAATGTTGTCTATGTGATAATTTATTATTACATGATTCTTTAATCTGATAGATCTTGGAAGGAAAGCGATTTTTGGAACACATTGAAGTCCTATTTTAAATCTCGTTAAATAACCAAGGATGGAAAAGTCTAGAATACTATTCTAATGCTCCACCCACTTTAATTTAATATATTTCGTAGGAAGATTGCACCCTAGGATCCACAAAAAGGAAGTAGGATAGACAGGTGTATGGTATTCAAAATTATCCCATGCCACAAATTAAATCCAAAAGGCTCAAGAGTCAAGATTCCCTAAAAGAAAAGGATATCTTAGAAAGTGCAATGAATCATAAATCAGTAAATAAAAGGAATGCTAAAAGGTTCTTCTCCGTCCGTGAGCTGAATGAAATATCACTCACACAAAAGGACACTATGGATGGAAGAACCTAAATCAAATCTCAAATGTAAGAAACAACAATCTAGAATGACTCATCAGACAAAAGTATGAAAGCATCAAAATAATGAAAAAGGCATGGGAACAAGGAACAAACCAATATGCTTGTCCTAATCCTGTTACATTCCTGTGGTGTCCTTTCCGAAATTAACCAAATGCAGAGGTAAATGAATCTCATATTTTGTCCTTGGAAGAGTTATCAAGACTATGAAAATCTAGTTGCCTTATCCCAATGGACTGAAACCAATGACAAGTTCTAAATCTTACATTTCTTGAAAGTATGGATGTTTAAATAATTGCTTAAAGAAAATAGAGGTAAATGGATCTAAACAAAAGGTCATCAAGCATTTTTTGTTTCAAAATCCATTTTGTTTAGAGATCTGTGTTCACCAGTTATTTTCCAATTGTTGCTGCTGCAACCACCATCCCCAAAAAATTGTATTTTTTAGGGCCCCCCACTTTTTCTTTGAAGTTGTAGTTTTTAAAGCCTCAAAAGAATACCTGATCCTTCAGGATTTCCTTTATAACTTAGTTTTTTGCAAGTTGTTTTGTTAAAAGAAAAACTATTTTCCACCTGATGCATTGGATGAACTCATGGAGTTGATCCGATGTAGTAGAATATTTATTTGAAGGCTTTCTGAACCTTTGTTTCCCATGCTTTTTAGAAGAATCACAAGAGTTGGCCAATTCGTCAGATGAACTTTTGTCTATGGTATCGATGATATCGGAGAACATTTTCTGATGCTTTCTGCTTGGCTGTCAGTAGTCTTTTCGACACACTGGATTGACTTGTTGTTTTAGTTTTCGATGTCCGTGGAAGAGTTTTTTTTTTACCTGCCCATCATTTCAGTTGTTTGTCCCCGAGCCTTCCAAATATTTTGTTAATGAATCCCTCATGGACACTTCGGATGGCTAATCATATGTGTAACCGATAATCTTTCCGAAGAGTCTTTTGATGCCAGTGCAGATGGTTAGTTGGTTACACTACCAATGAATCTTTAAACAATTACCCCATCCCGACAGGTTGAGTATGTAGCCACCTGATGATAATGGATCCTTTCCTTTTTTCCACCCAAAGCCATCATTTCCCCTCTCAAGATATTTTTTGATGATTTTTCTTTTGGCGCCAACAGGGTTGTTGACCCGAGGATCATTTATTACTTAACCATGCTTGTTTCGTTAATTATTTTTAATCCTGTAAGGAGGCACATTACAGTTATTATTCACTATTTGAATCTGCATTTCCCTGTGTGGAGCTATCAGTCGTTGAGTGGATCTAGTCATTTGTGACCTCACCTATTCCATCTCATTCAGCAAACAGGTAGGATCTCAACCCTTTTGCTTGTTTTGATACTTGGCGGAATTATTGTGATAACTTGCTAGAGTTAGGTTTTTCCCCATATTCGCAGAGAGTGTTTATATTCCGAGGTTAGAGTTTTTTGTTGTTTTCCCCCATGGGGGCTTCACTTGTTGACCAATATCCTATCACGTTAGTTCATATTGTGGGTTTTAAAATTATCAAAAATCGAACCAATATATTGTAGGTATTGGGGGGATGTGGTTTAAGGTGGGGGTGGGTAGGGTGGTTTATAAGGATTGAGGTATAAAAAGGGGTGAGGAGGAGGTTTTAAGTATTGGGAGGGGGTTTCAACAAAAAGTATTTGGGTCAATATCTCTCGAAATTAAGGGTAATCTTTAATATCCCACGTTCGCACGTGCTATGTGATATGTTCACTAAGTGAAGTCCCCATGTTTTCCCCTCGAATGATGAATCCTTGCTCTCTCCAATTTTATCCAGGGCCACCGATTTTCCCTACCTTCCCCAAGCCGTTGTTTTCCCATATCTCACCATGAAAGTTTCTCTAACAGTTTTTTGCAGTAGGAGGAATGTAGGCAGACGATCGTTTCATCATCTGCGTCACTCCTTCATTTCACCAATGCGAGGGTGGGGGGATTATGGCCATTGGCCGGGTCAAATTATTGGTTTTCGTGGACCACCGTTGTCTTTTTTCAAGACGCGAGAGGAAGTTTTCAGTCTAAAGCGAAAGCCCTAACTATTTTTTTGGGTTTTCTTCATGTTATTCATGTTTTTCCTTTTTACCCTGTCGAGGGTGTAAGGTTACTCTGCCCAAGGATGTGTATCTCCATGAGAAAACCCTCAGTTCCCTGAAGCAGAGCTCTCTTGCTTGCGAACCATGTCCAATCTTTCTCCTGAAAAGTCTTAAACTTGTTGTTTAAATTTTTCAATACAGTATTGCATGGTTTAGGGAGGGAATACAAGACTTGCTAAGATGTATCGTGATGATTTGGTAAAGTTTCTAGTTAAAACTTGGTTTTTCATTTTTTGGTCATATGCAGCATCAAATTTATCAATCACAATTATATTCCTTTGAAATGAATCGAATCTAACATATTGTTTTATGGTTTAAACAACCTCGTCATCTAATAATAATATGCCTGGGAAAGGGAAGAAGAAGGTGCAAGCCACGGAGGATGATCTAGAAGTGGAGGTTATAACGCAAGTAGAAATCATATACAAGGATACGAAGGCTATTACCAACAGTGAACCTGAGTACAGATGGGGGCAGGTCTATAAAATGATCAAGGATCAGAGTGTCCCAAATGTGGGATTAGAGGATTTTCCAATATATGCAAACATATAAAGGTCACCTATTATGAAGGCTTCCACGCGACCGAAACTCTTTTCCATGTGTAGAAGTGATAGGTTGGATCCTCCCAAAGGAATACGTAACCAATATTATTTTGTCAAATGCAGATGGATAAGGTTTTGTCACTTATAGCCTGACTTATGTAGCTCAGGACTACAACTTTCCCGCTCCTCAGATTTATCTCAAAGAAAAGTGGTTAAAAGAAATTGGCCTTGATATCCTTGACAATGTCCGTAGAATGATGGTCCCCAGGAATCAGTTTCATATGAGGCCTACTGGGGAATATGAAACCATGAACCTGAGCACCCCCTATAGGATTTTAGATTTAATGTTGAAGAGGATTTTCTGCTGAGCAACTGGAAAATATTACAAGATGAGCTGTCTGCTGGTGATTTATTTCATGGCCACCCAAGGCACCATTTTCAAGTGGGCTGATATAATATCCAACAGCTTGTCCTCATGTATAAGCACAACGCTTGGAGGTGTCTCACAAAAGAAGTCATAGTTCTATATGAGCTCTTTTTTGATTGATTTCATTTTGTGCAAACAACAGTTCTTAGCTCTAAATTGTCAGTGGGATAAGACAAAAAGTCATGTTTATTATACATACCAATTGTTTTGGACACATAAATAATTCACCCATTATAAGAGTATCTGTGAATATTCCATAATGCCACTGTACAGATTAATCTTTCTTACTGAATGTAACTGCATGTTTGAGGAAGGATTGAATATTGTAGAAGATAAAGGTCACTATCACCTAACAGAAGAAGGTTTATACCTAAGGATGTTTGGTGGAACTAGGGCCCCTTATCTTTTACCAAGATACGCCACAGACTATGTTGTTCACAAAGAAGTGGTAAGGAAGCATTATATTGACAGGATTGGAAACTTCCTGCTCAGAAGAAGGTTGTATACCCACCACTCCCATTATATATAGGTAGCTATAACTCCACCAAGGTGAAAAGTGCACCGGATTTTTTAAAGGAGTTAGAACATTTCCACTTTGGGGAAATGAGCTTTCATAGAAATGATTCAGAAGACAAGGTTGCTAACTATTGTGCAGCAACAGGGGTACATTTTGAGTACACAAATTATTGGGACAAAGAAGAGGAAATATTTCATAGTACCCACAATATGACGAATTTAAGAAGAAGATCCAAGAAAAAGATAACCACTGTGCGAGGCAAGGGTAGCAGTAGTAAAGCGACTGAGCAACAGAAGAACCAAGAAGAGGAAGCTGCAAAGAAGATAAAAGAATATGCACTCAAGCTATTAGAGGAAGCACAGTAGCAGTTATCAAATGAGGAACAACAAAAGAAACATGATGAAGAAGCACATAAAATGCAGGAAGAGGCTGAGAGGTTAGGAATGGAAGCAACTGACCAAGAAAGAGACCAAGTAGAGAAAGAAGTTGAAGAGATTCAGAAAAAGGAGTAGGAGGAAGAAGATCATGCCATTCTTGAGCAAACACTATCTCACAATGATGATCCGTTAGAGTTATCTATCCCATATAGTAGCACAGTTATAGAATATCCAAATCCAGCATTAGAGTTTGGGCTAATTCCTTTCATCCCATATCAAGAGCATGCGATAGCTGATTTGAATACAATTTTCTATGACATAAATAAGAAAATAATTATCATGAGAACATAGAAGAGGGTGGACACGGGGGATAAGCAAGGAATTATGGTAAATGAGAAAACAATCGTCCATGGGATTGACAAGGAGCCTCAACTCCTTGCAACGGTAGGTGTAGCCTCAACCCTTGCAAATGTAGATACTGTGGATAGAATAGTGGATGTTTTGGAACAATACAAGAAGAAGATATCTCAAATTAAGGAGACTTTAAAGAACGAAAGAGGTGAAGGAGAAATATTGAAAAGGAAGCATGAAGACAGTCTAAGTAAGATAGAGAAATTAAGAGAGGCATGCCAAATTTTGCAATCTGATAAGGATGCCCTGGTATTATCAGTAAATATTATTGAAGGAGAAAAGAAAGATCTCAAGAAGTAGGTTTCAGAATTAGAAGAGAAAGGAGATGCAACAAATAAAAAGGTGGAAGATCTAGAAGCTCGGAACAATTTTCTAAAAGAGAAACTCTAGGAAGCAATGGGGAAGCAGATAGATATCACCCCTTCCCGGAATCAAGCCTTAGTGCTACAAAAGGGAATAAATCATATTTTATTGAGAATAGCAGGGGAGATGTATAAAATTAAACAAATTGAGGCTAGGTTAAAAGAGCTATCACTCAACTCATCAGAATTATAGAGGAGGTTATCAAAAGTGGTTGGACTTGTGAAGAACCAGCAAGTATGGATAGGATCCAAAGCGACCTTTCCAACAAATGTTCCTCAGGAGACTACAGGGAGTCTAAAGATGGAAGTGGACATATTGAATTTCGGGTGTAAGGTAGCGGTCATATTGAGCACAACTACCAATAGAACTATTGAAAAGTGCACTAAATTATACAAAGGAATGTGTTATGTTCACAACTAGTGCATGATTTTAGCAGGCACCGAGGACCAAGATTTCCTAGTAAGGGAAAAACATTTGAATAACTTACAAGAAAGGTTGTTAAAAGGAGAAGAAAGAATATCTAAGATCGAGGTTGTTAGTAAAGAAGCTATTGAAATATGGATTATACAAGGTTTAGGCCACAAACGCCTGTTGGAGGAATTACTTAGTCAAAATGCACCTAAAGTAAAAGAAATTGAGTCCCAGTTGTCAAAGCATGAAGTTGCAGTGCGTGTGATGGAGCCAGCTGAATATCAGGTCATCATTGAAGAATCCCAAGCATGGAGCATTTTCATCAAGTTATCAACTGGTTCCCACTTAAATTTGTCTTATTCACAAACTGAGGATTATGTAATATTTTGTATTTATTCTTTTTCTAGTAAATACACTAAAAGACAAAATTTTGTAAAGGAGGAGTCGAGGAAGCCCAAAAGGTTGGGGAAACTCAAGAGTCACTTTGTAATTTGTATAAGTAGGGGTAAAGTAGATAAAATAAAGGGCTTTCTCGCTTGCATAGTTACTAAATCTTGTTGTAAGAAGAACTATTTCCTATTATAATAAAGAAGATGGAATTTTGCTGGAAACATAAGTCTCAAAGCATGTTGTGTGAAGTTGAATGGAGAACTATTTCTTGTTTAGCATTATATAATATGTGAGATCATTCCTAACCCTATGAACTATTTTTGAGTTATGAATTATTTTATGTTATGTGATGAACCTTATGCAATAATGAATGATGAATCTTTTAATATCACTAAGCTATCTCTGTGTTAACTTTCTACTGTATGTATGTATCTTGGATTTCTTGGCTATCTGTGAAGTTCTTTATGCAAACAGTACAGTACATCATTCATTTTTATTAAATATCAATCTTGCTCCCTAGGGATAGGATAGAGTATATTTAGATTAGTTGTTGTGTTACTTGCATTTAATATAGGCACTTGCATTTCATACATAAAAGATAAAATTTATAAACGGTGGATAGGCCTGCAACCAATAAAAGAGATTTAAAAAGCACACTTTAACTCTACAGTAGTCGAACCAGAAACCGAACAGGGTCCCCACACCAAAAAATAAATGAACTATTTGGGAACGGTTATTGGGGAGAATCCCTACTGTCAGTACCTGGGATTTTTCCAGGCATCAACACATTCTCACATGCATTTTTATTTTTAACATCTTTAAAACCCAACAAATTTGTGGCACGTTTGAATTTTTTGTGTTTTATCAATCCATGTAGGATTTTTGCTTGTGTAATCACTGATTGTTGTTCAAAGTAAAACGTGATTGTGTTACTAACATGCTCTCTAATTTTTCAATCAAGTATCGGGTTCCCGAACTCTTCTTGAGTGGAATCATTGAACCCTCTTAATTGAATTAGCAGCCATTCCAACGTCATTGAAGATCCCAATTACTCTTGAGAAATCAAAGGGTGCACAATCCTATGATGGCTGGCCAGGATCTAGCAAGAAATAAATACAAGCTAAAAAATAAATACAAGCTCAAGAATAAATACAAATAAATATAAGCTCAAGAATAACATTTTATTTTACTTATCATATTGTCATTGTTTGTTAAAAAAATAGCAAATATTTATACAAGCCTGAATATTCACTAAATGTATTGATTTTCATATCTTTACAATGATCTCTTACATATTATATTCAATGCTAATGAATTCTTGACATGATGAATTGGGTGGAAAGGATGTAGGTCCACTTCCAACTTCCCCTAAGGCGAGAGGAAGAACATGGTGGAGAAATGATGGTTTTAGTAGTAACTGGAGATGAATATGGACCCCGGTTTAAATCAGATTCCTAATGGTTCAAAGGTAGTCACTCAACGACCAAGGCTGTCTTAGGATTGAGTATTGGGGCAGTACCCCTCACTTCACGATGCAGGTAAGACTGCTAATCGCTCGACCACAAACGACAGTGCTTTGGTTTTCCTCACAGGTGGGAATCTAGTCAATCGGTAGGGGTCGTTTCCCTCTTCACTTGGCAGGTCCTCTCAATGGATAGCTACTTGGGGGTTCCTGTGGTACTCCTCATAATGCGTTTTAGGGTTGTTACAGAGAAAAATTCCTATGGCTTGGGGTGTACCACAATAGACAGAGTAACAATAGAAATCAATCCCTTCCCAATATGCAACAGAAATAAAACATATAACACTAAAGGATCTCAAAACATACCTTATTCTGGGTGGTTGATGTAGATCCCCATTGAGCTTTTCCAATCTCACTTGTGTTAACAATTTACTCTCTCAACAATAACAAACAAGAAAAGAATGTAATATAATGGTGTTAGATCTACTCTAGCATATATAATCAATAATTTATAAGAAAGTAAAAGCATCCATGGATTCAATATTCAATTAAATGCACATCATTGGATAGGAAAAGATATTTCTATTAATATAAATCAAATTTTACATGAATGACAACCTCTGTCGGCACGTCTGTGAACCGGAGAAGCTGAGTCCTCCACCTGGGCCTCCACCACCTCAATCCTCCATCTCTTGATAGCAAGCTCACAAGCAAAGACAAGATTGGGAAGAACACCAAGTGCTCCAAGGGACAAAGGGATGCGTACTCAAGTGTAAGCAAGCTACGGCAATAATGGACTATAGTTTTGTTGCTCTTCAATTCTCCTCTTTCAATGTATCCAAAGGGTTCCTTATATAGTGCTTCAATCGGGTAATGGAAGGTCAAATCCGAGTGATCTCAAGGCATATGGAAGGCCAAGAGACAAGTGAATCAGATCCACATCAAGGAAAACTCCAAAAATATTTGGCCTTTTGCACACATCCCGATGTATGCAGGTTTAAGGGTTATATCCACGTGTATACATGAGAAAGGGTTTAAAAGTTGCGTATAGGAAATAATATGTGTTTTTAGGGATGATCTTGGAAACATCAAAGGTACAATTAAAATAGTCCATGGAGTCCAAAGAGTCTGTAGAGGGACAAGGAAGGCGATAAATGTTTGATCTACCATGTGTGGTAAAATAAGTTGTAACAAATGCCCCTTAATGTGTGAGGTCGGAGGGGTGATACGATGGCCAAAATACATTATAAATCCATCCCAGAAGTGGGGTGATGAAGAACTAGGTGGAAGAACCAGCCATCCAACAATATAGTACAAATATCTTTGCATATGACTGCAAGTACATACACCAATCCCGGATACATAAGAGTACAATGGACATGAATAGGCATGATACACAATATGACATGTCTGGTCATCACCATGTACAATATAGATAGATCAGAATATCCATGATGAATATATACAAAGGATCATGATCTCCATGAAAGCTGAAGATATACAATGGATCAATATTTCCATAATGGATGAAGATATCTGATAGACACTGGAATCAAGTCACGAGAGCTGAAATCTCATGAACATTAGAACAATCAAGGAGGTAACATATATGAAATGCCACCAATATGGAAAGTATTCTACACAAACCTCTACGAGTACATGTCCTACTATGTGAATAGAGGTGTCCAGGTCGAACATAGTAGCCCATTGTCTGATTACCGGTCATTGATGTATACTGTTAACAGACGCGAGATCACCCACCAATAATGAAAATGGGAATCAAGGTACTAGAGTGCAATCTAACAAGTGCAAATAAATGTGTTGAGCTCAAACACTTGAAATAATCCATTGATCAGGGGAGATTGATGTATTCCCAAAACTGTTGATGGTAAGAGAACCTACCATTGATGACTGTAAGTCTCAAGGCACTCAAATGAATCTAGACTCCTATCCCAGAATAAATGATCTGAAGTTGATGGGATGGAATCCACTAAAAGGAGGGAACTAAGGCATCCAACATCATCCAACACGAGGTACTCAGCAAATCTATATAATGTGGAAGGAGTCGATCATAACGTGCATGAACCAGTACCAGTATCAGGAATGGGTGACATGCAAAGTCAAGAAAATTGAGGAATGGATGAATCAGGCTTCAACTTCCTTCAAACAAGAGCATAAAGGTGAATGGTGACTGAATGTAGGTAGCATAGACTCAATATACAAAATGGGACATCTCTACGACATAGGAGGCATCGACAGAGGCTCCATAGGTGTTAGAATTATTAATCCTCCCTTGTCCAATTTGGTCATATGTCTAAATCAGGATTCATGTCTAAATCCGGAGTCCATCTAGTCTATTTATAGTCATTAACACCATTGGGTCCACTTGGCCTAAATTGGGGCACATGTTTCAGTTACTAAAGAGTGGGGAACACTAATTGAGGATCACTGCCATTGATTGCACTTTATTACATCACTTTAGGAGCCTCCTAGACCAATCCCTACAATTTAGGAGCCACTGGGAGTGCCGAAACCAACCAAGGTCAGTTCAGTTCAGTTGATGACTGGTTAAGCTAAGTTAGGAGTTAGTTACATTCAGTTAGCGCTAGGTTTAATTGAATGAACTCAGGAGGGGCACATTTCTCACCTACCATAGTTAGTTAGCCTTAGTCAACAATGAATGTAACACTTGAGTTGTGTTTTAGAACTCCGATGAACTTTGGTTATGGTTTAGACAAGGTTAGTTAACTATTGAGTCCTCTGATAGTGATTTAGACAAGGTGTTGGTTACCTATAGTCAAGTAGATTCTAATCAATTCGAATTTCCTCATGTGGATTTGAATTGCTTGTGGTTATTAAAGCCATTGTACTTCATTGTAATTATTATCTAATTACTCTTTGATTAATGAAAAGCATTCACAGTTGCAAGCCATTTTTGCACTATTTCATTCTTCAATAACTGAGTAAATTGTGTGATCTATCATGTGATTTGTGTGTTTGTCAACAGATCTATGTGCTTAATTTAATATGGTATCAGAGCCTCGGTGGACAAGGCACTTCTCCTCCTCAGATCTCCTACTGGATCATTTTTTGAGCAAAATGGCTCCTTCCAACACTGCACCAGAAGTGGAGAATTTACCACTTAATACCCCAAGAAAAGGAATTGTTGATCAAGATTGCTTGATTAAATAAGTTGGGTGTGAAGAAAATTCCCAAAAATTAGACTGTTTGACCTTACGGTGCCCCTTTTTTTTGTTTTGCAGGTACAACTTTGAAATGAATTCATCAGCTCCTCTTCTCACCCGATCCTTAGACTATTATGAATGGAATGTGGAGATGATTATATTTATGAATAAAAAACATCTCTTTTGGGTGTCTCATGGATTCGGTTGAAATTATTTTGAGAGTTAAAATGATTGGATAAATGCAAAGGATGTAGCTTTTGAAATAATGAAACTCGCTCTTTCTCCTAGCTTGTGCTACCTCAGTAGATCTATTAACGACCCACAGGAACTCTGGACAAGATTGGACAGAAACTTTGGAATGATTTATGAGGATCATAATAGCACTTTGGAGAGCACATCCAGGACCATAAGCATCCTTGATCCCAAAATATAGGCCTCTACTCTCTCTGATGAAGTTGTTCAAGATGAAGAAGAAGCAAAAGCATCTACACAGTCAATTCGAATTGAAGACAGTCTCCATGCAGTGACTCCTTCTCCTGATGCTTCGAAAGTTCATGAGATATATGATATCTCATCTTCTCATATTGATGAAATAGAAGAATACATTCAAATCTCTGATATCGAAGAAAAATTATGCTGCACTTCTGTGCAAACATTCACCGGTGATTTTCCTTTGAATTCTGTGCAAAATTTACCAGTAATTGCTTCCGAAAGTGAAGAGAAATTTGATTTTTCTCCCTCTAATATTGATATTGGTGTGCAAATATGTGATACCTTGGATATTTTGGAATAAATATCAGATTACCAGAGTGATCCATTCAATCCCCATTATCTATTTTTTCCAGCAAATTCCTGCAGGATTGCATGCACCAAAATTCAGAATTTTGAAGAAGAAGAAAGCCATGCATCCATCGTCTCGATTAACCATTTATTTGAATCTGATATTAACATTATTGGATATGATATAATATTATTTAGATCTGATCTGATATTTCTTGGTTTAATAGATCAAATTCATAATGTTTCAGTACTACTTGTAGATGTTCTCATCAACGGTGTGAAGAAACAAGTACCGCAAGTCTCCTACAAAACTGTTGCTGGGGATTTGATTCCATTTCACAGTTTTGGATCTTTTTTGAACCTATTTCAATCTGATTTACTTTCTGATCTGATATTATTTAGTTCATATTTTAAAATTCAAAATATTTCAGTCATGCTTGTAGCTTCTCTCACCAATTTCGGTGTGAAAAATCAAGTACCGCACTTTCTCTTCAAAACTGCTGATGGGGATTTGGTGTTAGTTTCCTCATATGAGGTTGCTGATATTTTATTATGTGATTCATTAGATATTTAAAAATCTATATCATACTATGGATCTCAAGCATTCACTCTCAACATTCCGAGTGCTTCTCTACCATTGATCACATGCTCATCTCCTCACAGAACTAGTAAAGAGGAAGATTTTTTGCATCCACCTAGACACTTGCTCCTAACACTTGGGGCTGTTCTTACTACTCATGGTTTTCTGTTCATGGCTGAAACATATCAGTTTATTGAGTGTTCCTCACATGTTCTGAATCTTCAAGAACCTTTTCTCACTTATCAGTTGACTTTAGTTGCTCTACATGGGTCCAATCTTCATCCGGCAGCTATCTATATTTCTGATTTAATTGAGCATATCATTCTTCTTCCAAAGAGGAAGATTCCTCCAGAAATAATGATGGAGAGGTTCAGATTCCAGGCTCTAGGATACTTGTGCACAGAAGAACTAGATTGATCTTGATTCTACCTGCTTAATTAGAGAGGAGGATTTTTTCCCATGTGGTTTTTTCCCCAACACCTTGTTTTTGAGCAGTTACTTTACTTTAATTGATGTAATGGGTGACCTATGGTCTTAGTTACCAGGGCCCGTAGATTTTCCAAAGTTATCATTCAGGGGGGTGTTAGGATTATTAATCCTCCCTTGTCCAATTTGGTCATATGTCTAAATCGGGAGTCCATCTAGTCTATTTATAGTCATTAAAACCATTGGGTCCACTTGGCCTAATTAAGGCACATGTTTCAGTTACTAAAGAGTGGGGAACACTAATTGAGGCTCACTGCCACTAATTGCACTTGATTGCATTAGTTTAGGAGCCTCCTAGACCAATCCCTACAATTTAGGAGCCACTGGGAGTGCCGAAACCAACCAAGGTTAGTTCAGTTTAGTTGATGACTAGTTAAGCTAAGTTAGGAGTCAGTTACATTCAGTTCTAGTCCTATACATTCAGTTAGCACTAGGTTTAGTGGACTGAACTCAGTAGGGGCACATTTCTCACCTACCATAGTTAGTTAGCCTTAGTAAACACTGAATGTAACAATTGAGTTGTGTTTTAGAACTCCGATGAACTTTGGTTATGGTTTAGACAAGGTGAGTTAACTATTGAGTTCTCCAACAGTGATTTAGACAAGGTCTTGGTTACCTACAGTCAAGTAGAGTCTAATCAATTCGAATTTCCTCATATGTATTCAAATTGCTTGTGGCTATTAAAGCCATTGTACTTCATTGTAATTATTATCTAATTACTCTTTGATTAATGAAAAGCATTCACAACAGCAAGCCATTTTTGCACTATTTCATTCTTCAATAACTGAGTAAATTGTGTGATCTATCATGTGAGTTGTGTGTTTGTGCACAGATCTATGTGCTCAATTTAATAATAGGGGCTGGAAGCTTAACCAATCGATGGAGATAAACCCAGATAAATGAGTACAACCCCTAAAGTCAAACTCTTAACCCAACCAATGGATGTGATATACAGTTCTCTGTTTGAAGGAGACATGACTCGACTGCTTCCAAAGATAACATCTTCTCCTGTTCGGATTTTTGGTTTTTTGAGTTTTTTTGGACTTTTTCAGATATTTTGAAAAGATTGAAAAAGGAACAAAAGTGCTTTATAGTTACAAATCTAGGAGGAGACGAGTGTCAAGGCGCAAAAAAACTAGTTCCAATAAGTGGAACATACCTATGCTCAATGCAAGGGAACATGTGCAGGATAACGACACTTGGGAGAAAGTCCCCTCCTGGTAAAAAAAATGTGGAATCAAGCTGCAAAAGATATAGAAAAAGGCTATGCTTGGCTAGACATGAGACAAGCTTGGGCTATATGGCTGATAATCAAAATTAGGGAAGCCAACATAAGGCTCAATAAGGAAAGCAAAACTCATGATAATGCAATTACAACTTGACATATACAAGGGAGTCCCGAGGAAATGGAAAGCATAAAGGTCAAGAGGAGTATGAAGCTCTTGCTCAAATTCATGGTGGTACTATACAAAGGACTCACGGACCTAAGAGAGGAATCACAACATGGGTACCAAATGCAAAGGGGAGCTATCTAGGACACCCATGTATTGGAAATATCTACCATTCACATAGTACCACTTGTAACAACAGCATGAAGGTTCCATGCTGTTGTTACAATGAAACAGTCATAAGGTCATACAAAATGCAAGCAGATGTGAAATCCTAACCTATATGCCAGTTTAGATATGATACCTGTGATAGGAACGAATGGGTCAAAACCTCGAAGAGAGTGTGCAAAAAATGGACCCTACATGACAACCATATTAGTCCAAAACAACCCAAAATAGTCAATAAAGAATCCAAACTATAGAATATAGGGAGGAATGATCATGACAACTGCATCGAAAGGAAAAAAATGTGGTGAATGATGGGACATATAAAGGAAAGTAAGGTGTAGACCCAATGTTCACACATCCACTACCACCCCCATGAGGGTGACCATCGGTGTAAATACTGAGAGAATGGAGTCAACATCCTTCACAAATGGAGTAGAGGGCGGAATGTGACCACTCCCAAATATATGAGCATGGTAAGGGGTTTTAATGCCCTAAAGTCTGACACCAAGGTCCATACTAGGACCAAGGACGGGTGATAGGTTACTAGGCATGCCAAAAATAAAAGGACCCGAACTCAAGAGAGCATAAATATAGTCAAGTAACCACGATCCCAAAGGCCAAATAGCGCACAAAGAGCACACTCCTCAGAAAATCTATAGCCAAAATACAAGCAAACCAAGGGGCGAATATGTGAACTCCTGAATGCAGCAGGTATGTCTCACCTAGGAGAGGCTCGAAACTCCCATACACTACAAGCAGAGGTACGTAACCAGTTATAGTGGCCCTCAGCTTCAATGCATAAAGCGACTATCTATATAGCTTCTACCTAGCTAGGAAACTCACATAATAACCTCTGCAAGTACCCCCTATGATACATAGGTAATAAAACTAAGGTCAAATCAATATAACCAATGCTCAAGCGGACAGTTGTAGGCGGGATCGACCATATGGGTAGGGTAGCAAAGCATGAAACTCTTGAAAGAGCCCCCAGATATGAATACAATCCTGGAAGTATATTTGGAACTCACAGAAAGTGACCAGGGGTCATCCCAATCACAATCATCGACACTACCTCATGCTTAACTCCCATGTAAGATGTAATGTCCTGATTCAAATAATTGCATAGCGAGAAAATTCTATCAATCCTACTAGTTCCCTAGGTTAGGTGGAAACATTGGGAAGTTAATAAGGGAGCTAATAAATGGTGTTTAGACATTAGAAGGAATAAATATTTATTTAATGGAGTCAATTAAATGAATGCAAGTGAAAAATGAAATGGCTATGGAGAATGGAGACACATGGAGACTGTGGGGCCCACTCAAGCTAGAATTCATATGTTAAATGGCATCCTCCTCTTGTAATTTTGAATCTATGGGAAGCCTAATGTTTTACAATGGATTATGATTTTAATATACTTGTCAATATACTTCATAGGTATAATTTGGGATGAATTTTAACTTACATGGGAGAGGAAGAGCCAAATGGGAGTTTCATGGACACTTGGCTAGATTCCCCTCACATTTATGACATCTATGACACCAATAATGGAGATTCTATCATAGTTATGACCCAAGTCAGATATGAAGGCTGACATACTGAAATAATGACATGTCAGGCCTGAATAGAGCATATTTGAGGTCGAATTTTGGAGTTGGGGAAGGCCAAAAGGCTCCTACTCAAATTTGGGAGAAGAGGGAAGGTGAAGAGAGAGTCCACATGGCATAGCATGAGCAGCCACACCAATTCGAATTGGATTTGGTTTATGGATGGATTTGGAACCTTATAATACCAATATTTTTTATAAAATATATGGATCAACCATGAGAATAATCTTTTTGATCATTTGTTAAATTTGCTATTGTGAAGAAAGAGAGCTAGTGGATGACTAGTTCATGCCTTAGCCAATTTCGAGGGTGAGAGATTCCCATCCTAGTTGGTGTTTGGAGAGGCCACTCAGGTATTCCATGGAGATTTAATGGATTCTTTTTTGTAGGTGTAAGCTACAATAAATCATGTGGATTCTTTTATTACAGCACTCTCTCTCAACTATTTCCAGTTTTCACACCATATTCATGCCAATGGAGGGATTGCGCTTTGGGTGAGCTATTGATATCTTTGGGGAAGATTCTAATGCCCATTATATTATGTTATGATTTATATCCTATTTATTTCATGTTCATAATACTCTCAGGTCTAAATCCCCAAAAGAATTCATGTAAAAATGTTGAACAATGAAGAAATAGTGTCATTTCCCCACTATCTTGTTGTGAACCATTGTGATGCTGATGATTTCGAATTGGGAGAGAGTTTAATTGTCCATTTATTATTGGAATCAGTTAAATATTATATTTTATTCATTCTCATAAAGTTTCAAGTCTAAATTCCTAAGATTTGTATGTCAAAATGACTTTTAATGAGCAAACAATGACCATTTCCACTCTATTTTGATATATACCATGGTAATGCTTATTATTTTGAATGGAGGAATGTATATATGATAAATATATGATGGAAGGAATTTAATTAATGTTTATTTCAAGTATCATGTTCAGTAATTAAGCATTGGAATCCATTTTACTCATTTTTATTGCATTGGGAGAAGATTTGGTGCATTTTCCCCAAGGGTCAAAATTGTGACTTGGGAGTTGTTTTGGAAGGAGTCATAACAGCTTGTATAAACTGAACCATGATACATATGAGAATTTTAAAATGTGCCTTACACATAACCCATCCTCTTTTAATAAATTCAAGTGACTTTTGGATCATTTGTGAAGCCATTTCCGGCAATTACCTGAGGGGAATTGGAGCCCCAATTTGCTAGTAAAGACTCCTACTTTGAACAGAACATTAAACAAGTTTGTAGATGTAATTGGGAGGTAAAAAAAACATACATGAGAATTATATTTAAGTTATATTATAATTCATGTACCTTCATAGAAAATTTGGAAGCATTTGGGTCAATTTGGAGGTCTAGACATCAAAACTAGTCAAGAGCCAAAATTGAGAAAAAATTGGAAAATTGGGCATTTAAAAAAAATTCCAAAAAGGGGACATTACATAAGAGGAGCATCCTGAGAAATACTAATTATACCAAGGGTTTCATTCTCTCACATGGACAGACACCTAATTTTTTGTGTTCAGTAGTCTTGGAAAATTAACTTACAATGAACTATTCCAAGACCCTAAAACCTAATATTGTTCGTGAACCCTATAAAAGAAAAATGTGTAGTTCATTTTATTATGCGTTGATTTTAATTGGCTGTGATTACTCAAAGGGAAATGGCTGTGCAACTAGTGATATGAAGACTCAGTAGTGAAATAAAAGTGCACACCATAACAAACAATGCTAAGTGCAATCTTTGTCAAATGAAAAACAGGGTATGCCACTACATGAGATGCATAAATATATATTCCTTTCCAAATGCCAATGAAATCCTTCCTATATGAAAGCATAAACACAACTCTCATCCAAGCAATCAAATGCAAGTACCTCCTCAAATCCATATCTAAGCTGCAACTAAGAGTGCAACTACTTTGTATTTTTCAATATAAAAGCATGAAAAATGCAATAAAAGTCATCTAAAACTCTTAGTCTCTGTAGCAAGTATAAAACACAAGCCCATCAAGATACCGAGACAAAAAAGAGTAATGCACTAATGGAAAAACAAAATGGATAAATGACTAAAACTACTTTCAAAGAAAAATCAATGAAAAGACGGTCTCTGGTCACAAAAGAAGCATCCAATAGACAACATCAGAACCAAGGAAGACCCAACCACACTCACAACCCACCCAACAAATTCCCACAACATCAAACTCACCAAAAGGGAGGATGTACATGACTGTTTAAAGAACAGATGCGTATATATGCGAATTTTATCCAAAAAGATGCATGTATACATGGATTTTGGCCAAAAACCTGCATGTATATGTAATTTTTGGCCAAAAACCTGCGTATACAGAGAAGACAGTGGTAAAAAGTAGGCCAAGGGTCTAACCAATAAAGGAGAGTGTCAAGGGATGAACATACTATAAAATGCAACACATAAACAAGGAGAAAGAAATAGCAAGTCAAGAATATCAAGCACATTGTTCCGCCAAACCCCAAATAAAAACAAGAAACATCCCCAGTATAGTTGCCAATTTTGTTACGGAGAAAACTTCCTATGGGTTGGGGTGTACCACAATAGACAGAGTAACCGCAGAAATCAATCCCTTCCCAATATGCAAGAGAAATAAAACATCTAACAGTAAAGGATCTCAAAACATACCTTATTTCGGATGGTTGATGTAGATCCCCATTGAGATTTTCCAACCTTGCTTGTGTTAACAATTTGGTCTTTCAACAACAACAAACAAGACAAGAATGCTATATAATGGTGTTAGACCTACTCTAGCATATATAATCAATAATGTATAAGCAATTAAAAGCATCCATGGATTCAATATTCATTTAAATGCACATCATTGGACAAGAAAATATATTTCTATTAATATAAATCAGAGATTACATGAATGACAACCTCTGTTGGCACGTTTGCGAACCAGAGAAACTGAGCCCTCCACCTGGGCCTCCACCACCTTAATCCTCCATCTCTTGATAGCAAGCTCACAAGCAAAGGTAAGCTTGGGAAGAACACCAAGTGCTCCAAGGGACAAAGGGATGCAGACTCAAGTATAAGCAAGCTACGACAACAATGGACTATAATTTTCTTGCTATTCAATTCTCTTGTTTCAATGTATCCAAAGGGTTCCTTATATAGTGATTCAATGGGGTAATGGAAGGTCAAATCCAAGTGATCTCGAGGCATATGGAAGGCCAAAAGACAAGTGACTCGAATCCACATCAAGGAAAACTCCAAAAATATTTGGCCTTTTAAACACATCCCGATGTATGCGGGTTTAAGGGTTATATCCATGTGTATATGCGAGAAAGGGTTTAAAAGTCCTGTATAACAAATAACAGGTGTTTTTAGGGATGACCTTGGAAACATCAAAGGTACAAAAATAGTCCATGGGTCCAAAGAGTCTACAGAGGGACAAGTAAGGCAATAAATGTGTGATCTACCATGTGTGGTAAAATCAGCTATAACAAGGGTAAAGCCCAAGTACTTCCCACAGTTGTTGCGGATGAGACTAATGTCCCAAACAAGATGATATTAAGTAAATTAGGTTACTTTTAAGGTTTTGCTCAGCATCATGAACCGACTATATTGTTTTAATTGTGTGAGTGTGTGCACTCTGTATGAAAATTTCCTTCCAAACAATAAGTAACAGGGGGTCCTATTTAGGGTTTTTATCTCTTTTTGAGTTTTTAGCCCTTTTTTGGGTTTTTTCAGCCCATTGACGTAAGGCTGGTGCTTTTGCATGTTAATGTGATTGTAATTGTAATTGTGATTGTTGATTTTATTTGAGATCATCATTGTCATCAATGCTTAAATCCATATGATTCCTAGTCATTTGTACATGATTGTAATGTAATGTAATTGTAATTGTAATATGACTGTAATTGCAATTGTAATGCAATTATCATCATTATCATAATGTAATGTAATTGTAATTTGAACACTATGAAAATGTTCATATATGAATATGAAATTAAAATCATATTAAAATCAATGAAAGGAGAGATAAGCCTATAGAAAAGATGAAGAAAATAAGTGCAATGTTAAGAGGAGAAGATGCAAGTCAACCTATGATGGTGCAATCAACTCCCATTGAGAACAATCTTTGTAATTTTTAACATCAAAATTATATATATGTGAGGCTATATTATCAAATTATAATTCATTTACACGTGAGCCTATATCATCAAATTATAAAATTCATTTGTATGTGAGGTTATGTGAGGCTAATGGATATATGCATATTCATTTAGAACTAGATATTATGCTAGAATATTATGCACTATAATTATATATATTCCTCAACCATTCTCTAGTTTCATTGGACAACTATAACTACTGATAATATAATACACTTACTTTGTATATATGTACTTCAGTGTAGTGGTTAAACATTTTTTTCAATTCTTTCACTAACACATACCATTATTTCACATGTACATAAGTGGTTTTAGAAGGTTGTATATATACATGCACATACAATGTATATAAGTTTATGAATTAATTACAAAATTACAACTAAAAAATGATAATTAAATTCTAAACAATTTAACACACACACACACACACACACACACACACATATATAATTATGAACTATAACACTATGAAATTGAATATATGAATATGTGAATGCAAAATTATACAATTTACATACAATTATGAATACATATATATGAATTCATACATGCACATACAATGTATATAAGTTTATGAATTAATTAAAAATACAATTACAAAAATATAATTAAATTCTAAACAATTTCACACACACACACACACACACACACACACACACACATATATATATATATATATATAATGAACTAGAACACTATGAAATTGAATATATGAATATGTGAATGCAAAATTATACAATTTACATACAATTATGAATACATATATATGAATTCATTCATGCACATACAATGTATGTAAGTTTGTGAATTAATTACAAAATTATATTTACATTCTAAACAATTTAAGATATATATATATATATATAATGAACTAGAACACTATGAAATTGAATATATTATGCAATATGAAATTATATGAATATATGAATATGAAATTATATGAACTAGATCACTATAAAAATGAAATTATATATATGAATATGAAATTGCATAATTAAGTTAAATCATACTAATATTGTTAGCAATGACATTTGATTCTCCCATCGTAGGTTGATATGCAACTTCTTCTCCTCTCAAGATTGCTCTTTTTTCCCTCTTTCTTTCTCTTTCTCTCTTATTTCTTCGGTGTTGTTTTGATTCCTAATAGATATTTTACTTCAATGCTTCTTGCTTCCGATTGTGATAAAGATCAACAATCCAAATTCATACCTACAACAATATGTAAACACAATACACAATGCTAAATTTGCATTAGAGCACAAGCATTGTTTCAAATAGGTTAGTCAATTGTGAAGGATAAAATTAGTAGCATGTTTATGTTTTATGTTTTATGTTTATATGGAATTTCTTTAGGAAATCGGTTGTGAAATGAGGTTGGCAAGGTAGTTGGAATGGCATTAATTACATCAATGCCTAAGTTCATTCCCGGGTAATTTTGTAATATTTTTAACACAAACAGGACCTCGATCAAGGTAGTAGCTCGATCGAGGGTCTAATAAATAGTCGATCAAGCTATCGTTAAAACCTCGATAGAGGGGTTTTAATACCTCGATCGAGCTCCATAACTCGATTGAGGGCCTGAAAAACAGAGAATTATCCCTCTTACAGGAAAATAAATGTTTCTCTATGTCTTCTAGGGGTGTAAACTCTACCATTCATGGAACATAACTTAGTGGAGTTCATACCGAAAGATTCATCACCGAATCCTCTATCCATTGAGGTATCATGCATGTGTTTTGACATTCATATGTTTTTTTTTTTAAATTAGTTCTAAAGCTTACACTTAGAAAACTTGACAACAACTTCGAAGTAGCTCAAAGAAAATGCACAGGGAAAAGAATACACATCCAAAAGTTTCTTAGAAATGCACAACCCACACATCAACGCGTCCTCTTCAAAAGGGTATCTTTGGTATTTAAAATTTTGAAAACAATGAAAAAAAGCTAGGATGGACACACATGTGTATAAAATGATGTTGAAGTCAGATGTGGTCACTTTCGAAAAATAATAAATAATTTTATATTGTGAAATAAATTAAGAACAAAATATGCAGACCATAGTGAATTTTGTGTAGATCATGCTCATATATATATATATATATTTTAAATTATTAATGTAATATTGAATTATTGGGGTGGGACACAAGCCACTTATTAACTTCTTCAAATTTTTACGTTCACATAGTTCATTAAATGCGAAATTTCACACATTAAATGTCTTCAAACTATTTTTTTTTAAATATCATTGGGAATCCCACATAATATTCTAGAATTTGTTTTTTTAATACAAGTCGAAATTCACATGGAATATATGCATTTCGAGGGCTTCTATCTATCACATCAGTAAAAATTGAGGTTTTCATCGCCAAATTTGGCAAAAAATTGTTACCCACCTTAATGCATTTACTCGTATGTAAATTAAATATGAGTTGGATTGATAGTTTCTACCTACACACTTGAAATTATGCTTAACAAACAATATATTCTATTAATAAGGATTTTTTTTTTTGTACATAAAACTTGCATTGCTATACAGAAACCAAATTACATAACGAGATACATCTAAAGCCGTCCCAAAATCATGGAGGCCTTGGTCCAGTCCAGCGAAACCCAGTACGGGACTTGACCTGATATGTATTTCCAAAAAAATACAGAGATTTTCCAAAGCTTCCTGCCCCCTCTTTTACAACCAGTCCTACCATAATTCTTGGCACAGTTACAAAGCTCCCCAACCCACATCAAAATGGTCATACTAAAGATTCTGTCACCACAAGGATCCCTATTGACTACATGGTTCCCATTAAAACTTCTACTGCGACTACCTAAGCTATTGGATCCACAGAATAACTTCTGAAAAAACACAGACATAGAAGGCTACCTGAAAAAACACAGACAAAGGAGGGTAATCAGATCTAACCAGGAGGAGAGGGGCCCCAGCAAGGAACTGTAGCTGAGGGGATTATTGCGGCCGATTACTGGGGGCCTATAGCACGTGCTAAAACCATTTGCAGGGAACCAACCATGTTCTGGGAGCCCGCAGGGCCTCCTTCTTCTACCATACTGCCTCTGATGTCCCTCACCCGAGGTATAGCAGTCTCTAGGGCCCAGCGATCAACAAGGTGGAACGGGAAACATAACTGGGCCGCAAGGACGTCGAGCTTCTAGTGCATGGTGTGGAATTCTGAATTGTGCTCTTTCTAGAAGGCCACAGGTTCTATGTCACCATCTCTCTTGGCTTCCTGCATCGCCGCAGAGTGGCCCACCAGACGGACTGTCACCCAGTAAGTCATTAGCATGTGGTCATAAGCAGAAGATTAGCCAACAGTGTTTCTAGGGTCAAGGTTTCACTCCGCCACCTCCGTATGAAGAATATCCCGTGTCATGGCCTTTGCCTCAACGCACAATCCCTCAACCACCCTTTTGACCTCTCTATAGATACTAAGTGGAATGTGCTCCTTGAAGAGCTCAGCCTCCTCCTGAGCTTGGAGCTGAGCCTGGGTAGTCTGCCTCGTCTGATGCATGGTAGATTTCCCTTTAGCAGTGGAGGGGCCAAATGCCTCCCCAGAACCACCATCCCTTCTGAATTGTCATTTAGGAGCCATCGCAATAGATTACAAGAACAAAATGGGTGATGGGAAGCAAAGCAGAAGTGCTCCCACAAAACCAAACTCCAAGGCGTAGCGCAATGTGAAACATAGATACTAAGGCCTACACTCTCTTTCATGAAACTCCGCATCTCAGTGATCAAAATAATCAAAATTAAATAGAGGGGTGCTCATGGGAGCATTTCCATCCCTGACCTTAGCCTACATCACACCTATCAGGAGGACAAGAGCCATCGTCCTATGGTGATTATGATCCCCATCCGGTCGACGATCCCTTTGACCAGTGCCAACCATGGCAAAACTGGAGACATGAGTCAAAATAATGGAGAAGTACAACCACCATAACCATTGGAATTTAAACCATCGAAACCACACAGCATTAGCCTGGCCTCGTGTAGGTGTGCTTGCGCCTGCCACCTCCACCTGTCCTCCAGTCTACCTAATAAACCATCTGTACTTCCTTGGTGATATCCCTTGTAGCGAGGTGGCGGAACTATTGTGCCGACTTGTCCTCACCAAAAACCTCCAGTATGTCGCGTCGGAAGTCGATTCTGTTCTCCACACCAGCATTCGCCAACCGATCAGCAGCTTTGTTGGCCTCCCTTATGACATGGCAAAAAGAAATAGCAGGGTGTGCCGAGAGGAGGTCACGAAGCTGCTCCATCCTGTATGCTAGGTGCTAGCTGGGAGAGACCTTGTTAGACTTTTTCCCATTCGACAATTGTTTGGCCATCTGGATGAGGGTGTTGGAGTCACCTTCAATTATCACAGGAAAAAATCCCCCCCTCATCAGCACTTCCAAGCCATGAATAAATCCTTCCAACTCTGCCGATTTTTTGGTATCTTTCCCTATAGCTCCCATGAACACCATCCTAATCCCTCCCTCATGATCACGAAAAATACCACCAAATCCCGCCAGGCCCGGATTGCCTCTAGATGTTCCATCAAATTTCAGCTTGAAGACATAGGGGGGAGGAGCAGACCATATAGTCGGGCTGGAGGGTTGACACAATTTGTCGCACTGGCACAGGCCAGCCATCATAGAACTATTCAACCCCTAGTTCTCAGCAATATGGGCTTCCTCCCATGGGAAGATCTTGTCCTAATCGTGCTAATGCATGCAATGAATGGATGATAATATTTTATCTCTCACTGTTGTCCAGACCATCTCCATGTCTTTGCGTTGGTCTCTAAAGATCCGAGCATTCCGCTCCTTCCGTATGCACCACGTGGCCATACCTGGGAAGGCATCCCAGATCATTCTGATAATGGGGTTTTTGTAGGATTTTGGGCATCAGTCTCTCAGGGACTGAGAGGGTTGACCCCGTCTTCTATCACTTCGTTGAAACCTCATCGCTCCCTTATCCCACATAGCAGCTGTGAAAGGGAAGCTATCCAAAATATGACTCGTAGATTCCTCCACTTTATAGCACAGATAGCATTGGGAGGGCTCGTGAATCCCCCGCTTGCATAGATTGTCACTTGTGAGAATCCTTCCCCTGATGACCAGCCAAACAAAAATGGAAACCTTGGGCCATAATTTGACTGTCCAATTTTTCTTCCAAATATCATCAATAATAGCATTCCTCAAAATCCTGATACTGTAGGCCTACTTGACGCTAAAGGATCCTTTGGTCGAGTAACCCCATCTTAAAATATCAGGTCCTTCTTGAACCTTGATAAATCATTTGTTCAGTTCTTTCTGGAAAGCCTCCCAATCCTCCTCGCTGGACTGTTTAGGGTTCTCTTGGAAGTCCCACTAATGTTGCTCCATGTGAGTTCCCAACCTCCAGGATTGATTCACCTGGATCTTACCCCTTTTGAGCACCAGCTGCTTGATGTGATCCCACCGTGGATCCCTGCTAAGGATAGGCAACTGGTTCCATGAGTCATCCCAAAAATTCGCCCTGCTACCATCCCTGATCTCCTAGAAACTTTGATCTTGGATAATCAATTTACCAGCTAGGGCTTTCATCCATATGCGAGAACCACTAGGGGCCTCATTGAATCGGATCAGAAGATGTCTAGGCCTATCTCGAGCGTATTTTGTGCTCCAAAGTTTCACCTAAGGTTCCTCTGAATGGTTAACCCAGTGCCACCACACTTTGGCACCAAGGATCTCAGACATCACTTCAGGATCCCTGAGGCCTAAACCTCCCTGCTCCTTTGGCTTGCAAACATCCTCCCAACTTTAGCCTTCTCCCCACGACCCCCCCATAGAAAATTGTGTTGGATACGTCTAATTTCCCTGAGGATAGACTGAGGAGCAGCTAAGATCGAAAAGAGGTAGGTTGGCATAGCTTGTAAAATGGATTTGACCAAGATTAGCCTACTGGGGAAGTTTAAGGGGCAAAGCACCCAGCTTGAGAGTCTCTGTTTTAATCTATCCAATAGTTCCTGCCGGGACTCTTTTTTTGGCCTACCCATCCTGAGGGGAATACCAAGGTACTTGGATGGGAAGGCTCCTTTGGTAAATCCCAGAATTCTCAAGATATTCCTCTGGGTGGCCGGGGGGATGTTGACAAAGAAGACCTAAGATTTATTAGGATTGACTGCCAGGCCTGAGGCCCTTGAAAAGAGGTCCAGGATTTTATTGAAGCTATGAGCTTCTTGGACTGAAGGGTTCCCCATGAGCATAGTATCATAAAAAAATTATTGGCGGTTCTGAGAAGGATCCCCCACATGAGCTTTAACACCGTGGATTTCTCCACTTCGAACCTGGGCCACAATGAGATGGCTCAATCCCTCATCCATGAGAATGAAGAGGAAAGGAGACAGAGGGTCTCCTTGATGGATACCACAGGACGGCTGAAAATTTGAGGTTGGAGAACCATTGAGGAGGATGTTAAAGAATGTCAAAGAAACCAAGCCCATGACCCACTCCACCCAACCAGGGGAGAAACCATAGGCCCCCAGCATCTTCTCCATGAATTCCCAGTTGAACTTATCGTACACTTTTGCTATGTCAAGATTTATCATCATACTAGGTGTTCTCATGATTTTGAGTGAGTGCATCACCTCATGGACAAGAATATCCCCATCAAAGATTTATCTACCTTCCATGAAACCAGACTGCTCCTGGCTTATGAGCAGCGGGAGAAGAGGTTTGAGTCTGTTAGCAATGACTTTGGAGATGATTTTGTAAATGACATTACATAACACTATCAGTCTAAATTTGTCAGGGGAATCTGTCCCCACCTCTTTAGGAATAAGGTTGAGGAAGGTGGCATTGAAGGCTTTAAGGACCCCCTTCTTGGTCCTAGACTCCTCCATAATACTGAGCACATCCTCCTTGACAAGATCCCAGAAGAGATGGAAGAAGTTGGACATGAAGCCGTTAGGGCCAGGTGATTTTCCCAAATCCATTTGGTTGACCACTTCCTCAACTTCTTGCATCCCAATAGGCTTGATCAGCATTTCATTGTTTTCTCCAATTACCAACCTAGGAATTAGGCTTGTTATTTGTTCAATGTCCTGACTTCTATCCCTACCATCTTCCCTAAGAATCTCAGAGAAGTGTTGAGTAAGTTCGGCTTCAATCTCCCACCTCATTTCCACTCTGTTTCCATACCTAGTCTTAAGTCTCTAGATTCTAGAGCTATTCCTGTTCTGGATCACCGAGTTTTGAAAGAATTTAGTATTTCTTTCGCCCTCCTGCAGCCATTTAACCCTCGCCTTCTGTTGCCAAAAAAGTGCCTCTTTCTTTTCCCTAGCCTCCATCTGTCCCATTAAATCCTTCTCTTTGAATTTCATTACCTCATCCCAACCTCCTTCCATTCCCTTTCTGTTAATGAGATCCATCTCCAGTAACAGTTTTTTTTTTCCTCAAAGATATTTCCAAATTCCTCTTTGTTCCAAGTGCGGATATTTGCCTTCGGGGCCTTGAGTTTCTGCTAGAAGTGAAACATAATGGTACATGGGGGGGGGGGAACTAGCTCCTACCACCACTGACATACAAGGTCCTTGAAGTCTTTGCGCTCCATCCAGAAGTTTTCAAAGCGAAAGGGTTTTCCCATAGGGGAACAATACCAATCTAAAGATAATCTGATGGGCCAATGGTTCGAGCCAGCTACCGGGAGAACATCAACCACAAGCTCCCCCATGCTGTGCATGATATTCTCCGACACCAATAAAATGATCCAAGTGAGAGGCCACCAGATGCTCCCCTCCCCATTTGTTGTTCCATGTGAGACAACCACACCCTGTTTCCACATCCACCAGCGAGCTCTAAGATAGAAACTCACTGAAATCTTCCTGGTATTTATCCAGGACTTGTCTTCCTCCCTTCTTTTCCCCAAGATTGGCAATCAGGTTGAAGTCTCCCCCAAGCACCCATGACCCCCACTCCAATTGATCTTTGAACCAGTTGACGAGATCCACAAAAGGTTTTTCTCATGGAAGCAACTGGGGCCGTAAATATTCCCTACGGTTCCACGAACTCCTGAATCCAAAAGGAAAAAATATACCATTAGAGCAAATTTGTTGGCCTGCCAGTTGGAGAATTCCATTGATCGGGGCATCCAGAGGATTGCAATACCTCCAGATTGACCTGCTGCATCAATAGCCATGACATGACTCCCTTTCCAAATTTTGTCCTTAATCTTTTCTAGGCCCCCAGAGCTACATTTGGTTTCTTGGAGGAAAAGAATATTTAGGGTTTCCTGTCTAATTTTACGGTTTAGTGTTTTCCACTTCCTGGGATTTCTACACCCCCTTATATTCCATGACATGAGATTCATTGAAAAACCTTTTTAGCTTCAGAGAAGGCCTCCTTGATTGTGGGATACTGGCCAGATTCGATCAGTCGCACTCCTACCGATGCTATGCACTGCTTATTCGTCTTCCTCCCTCTCCGTAGTTCCTCCTCTGGTGACTTCCTCTTGCTGCCCTTCTAGGAATCTGGATCAATCCCGAGACTCTTTAGAGCACCCATTCAGATGATGGCTTCCTGGAGGAGTTCAAGCCAGCGTCTTGAAACGTATCCTTGTCCCTTCTTCCTGCACTCTTCCTCTATGGCATCCAAGTCTAGTTCACCTAAATCCATGTCCTCACCTTCCTTCTCCTCCATTCTTTCCATCTGCTGGACCCCTTCTTCCATTGGAGCTTTGATTGGGTTTTCCCATTGATCTTCAACCATTGGTGAAGCTAGGACCTCTTCTCCCCCATTTAGGGATCCTAAGGCCTCGAAGGAATTCCCTTATCTGTTCTCCTTGGACACCGGCTCCTTTCACACAAAGGGTTTACCTCCTCCCTTGCCTCACCTTCTGTTCTTGACCTGGGTGAACCCATCCTCTTCCATAGATTTGATCGAGGAAGGGGCATATGGTTTAGTCCTGGGGCTATATTTGGGATAGCTCCTTCCCAGATGACCATATTTGTGACAGTGACGACATCTGAAGGGAAGCTGTTCATAATGAATAGGCTGAATCCTTTCCTCGTCTTCCCAGTTTAGACTAATTGCTTCTGGGAGCTCTCTAGATAGATCCATATAAACACAGATCCATGCAAAGGCAGTGTACCTTTGGATCCTGGTTTGTTCTTCTATTTTCATGAATTCTCCCAGAGTGTTTTCAATATCCCTGAGAGTCTGCAAGCCCCAGTACTCGCTTGGGAGGGAAAAAAGGTGAATCCAAACCGAGGCGACCATCATGTCCTCCATCTCTGGGTTGAAATGCTCCTTCCATGGTCATAGGAATAGGCCAGCTAAGAATAAAAAGTATGGGCCTCCCTCCATGGCTATATCCTTGTCTTCCTAGCTAAAGAATATGATGGTGAAGAAACCCTTTGAACCCAACCAGAGATCGTAGTGGACTTTAGGTTTCCGCACCCCATTAATCCACTTAACCAGGTCTTTCTCCTTCGGCCAATTCCCCACGAATTTCTCAATTAGGGATTTTTCCTTCCAAGACTCAATATTCCCTCTGACTACCTCAGATCTGATTTGGATCATGGGGATGGAAGCTATCTTTGGGAGGAAACCTCCTACACCTGTTTGCTTACCTTTCCTAGAGCCTGACTGAGTCCCGTCAACTTTTCCATCCTCAGCCTACTCCTTTTGATCCACAAAGGGAACCCCACCTTCCAGAGCGAGCTCCCATTGCCCCAATGCTGCCATGGCCCCCTGTAGGAAGTTAGGAGCCGAAACCCACTGGCATCCCTGCGGCGCTTGGTCTCTTTGCACCCTGCTAATCCAGAGAAACCCTAGCTCATCCGCCTCCACTTGGACAACCTATTTCCTTCTAATAATAAGCAATTAATCAACCAGTACAGTAACAAAAAATTCACCTGATAAATGCTTTCATTGGTTTGTTGATGAGGGTTCTGCGACCATGCAGATTGATGAATGATCTAGCATCAAGGTGAATGGAAACACCTTAAATAAAACATTGAATCATTGATGTCATGGGTAATCACACCAAATAAACAAGAAAACTCTACCAATATTTTACAGGGTTTAATCGTCTAGAACATGGACAGGATTGAGCCTTTATATGCTGAAATAAACAACTAGTGAACCGAGAAATTTCAAAACACTCCAATCCAAGAAAGACTACTTCTAATACACAATTTATTTATTTATGACAAAAATATGTAACATTGAGTATGATGCGTCTACTTAAATCCTTTCATCCGTGGTGAGGCCAAATGGTTTGCACCATCAACCTTATTGCATATGTACTTATACCTAGCGATAAGAAGTTGGGTTGGTGAAACATAAGTAAACTAGGCAAATTCAATGGTTAAGAGGTTAATCTAAATGATAATAGGATATGGGATATATATACCCAAGTATGGGATATTAATTTCCCCCTTACTTCTAAAAGAAAACCATGGAATGATAGGGGATAACTTGAGTTATAAAAACCTTATGGAGAATTTGTTGCAAGAATTTTTTTTGTAATATTTGTAACAATGATCAATGATGATGATGAGATTAATACTAGAATATGACTATTTAAACCTTTGTAAAGTCATAGGTGTAGGATTTTTCTCACCTTGGAATATTTACTCTCGATATGATGATATAGAAAGAATAATGATAAGTGCCTGTATACTACATGCATAAACAAAAGTAGGGTTGTTAGCTCTAGATCTAAGTAATTAATGTCACCTATGCCTCAATTGAAGTCCTTGATAATTGATGAGTTAACTTCTAGAAAACAAATGAAGGAATTAATGGATAATGATATGATGTGCATATGGTAATTTTAATTATTAATATATCTTCTATAAACATCATTATGTTATTGGGAAATAGTTTTAAGAATAAATTAGGATCTCAACTCTTATCATGGTTAATTTCATATAAAAAAAGTGGAAATGGGGTTAATACAAATGGTATAAGAGTTGCAAGTTGTAGCACTTGGACCTAATGGGTCTCACTAGGCATAATTATTTTTTATTTAAGCATTATTGAAAGTTTAAATTTGACAAACTTTATTACTGCACAAAGAAAACAAGATTGAACAAAATATTTAGACTAAGGAAATATGGGAGAAGAAAGGCTTCACATAGGTGATATGCATGCATTAGAGGAGGACGGTATCTATGTCGAATTATAGAATACAAGCAAAGTGGATGTATAGTCTAATATGATTGAGACTATGAGAGTCCTCGAGGTAGACTTGGATGGTCTAAAAGATGATAATGGAAAACTACTTAAGGAAAAATCTAAACAAAAAGAACTAAATGAGATCATGTGCATAATTCTAACAAATAATGCGAGGTTTAAACATAATGATCAAAATTATTGTAGCACTGATAAAAGAAAACATGCTAAGGAAGTAAACTTTGATGATGATTCCTCAAACAACTCATAGACATCATACGATAAATCAACAAATAGTTTTGATAGTAGTGAACCAGTAACAAAAAAAAGAGAAGAAGGTTGACTTACAAGGGGAATTCAAAAAAATATGACCCCCAACTTTTGGAAATGAATTGGACGAATAATACAAGGCATGGATGTTAAATATAGCCAAATACTTTCAGATTTATAATGATTCAGAAAACCTAAAAGCTCTACTAGTTATTTACCAGTTAAGCGGTAAAATTTCCTTATGGTGGTGAGAAGAAAAAAGTTGAATAATGTGTGAAGAAAGGATTTAACCTAGGCACTTTTTGTTAGGATTATTAATCCTCCCTTGTCCAAATTTGGTCATATGTCTAAATCGAGATT